>OV651823.1:40644696-40708257 GCA_927349885.1 Psylliodes chrysocephalus
CCGGAACAATTATTTATTTTCCTAATAATTTAAGGACCTCATTAAGGACCTTATTTACTAACTCTAGATAAATCTTTAGAAATACTTGGTTATTCTCATATATTTTTCGGGCATTATCTGGATATACTCAGTTATTCTCTCAGTATTCCAGGTATTTTCTAGGTATTCCCGGGAAGTCTCTGAATATTCCCAGGAAGTCTCTGGGTATTCCCAGGAAGTCTCTGGGAATTCCCAGGAATTCTCGGGAATTCTCAGGAAGTCTCTGGAAATTCTCAGGAATTCCCGGGAATTCTCAGGTATTTCCGGGAATTCTCAGGTATTCCCAGAAATTCTCAGGTATTCTTTATGTTAGGAATTCTTGTGTACACATTTTTTGGATGTGTTTACCCCTCGATTAAAACTAAACGAATAATTGTTTAAATTGAGTTTTTATGAAGCAACTTGACACTTGACTATTTCAATAAACTTTTCTTCTTAATCAAAATGTTATTCAAATCATAATCGCCATATCGCAAAATATTTTCTCTGAATCTAGCAACGTGGTTTAATCTCTGCGTCTATGTCAGAAATCCTAACCTCGTTTTCGATTGCAAGATTATTTTGATTTATTTTAAAATGATTTAATTTTTTAAAAATGGCCAAAGTACAAACAAGATTAAAAGAACAATCTTTATACAACTTACCCAAAGTGAATTCTAACATGATTAATAATTTTATAAAGTTTATTGACCCTGAAATTCGCAACGTAAGTACACTTTCTAAGCTCCAAATCTTTCTAGAATTATTGTATTCAATGAGATTTGTATTTAAGAAGAAACATTTTTTGTACAAACTAACTACTTACTATTGTTAAATTTTTCTATTCTATTGTAGGTCTTCTAAGAAAGTTCACTATCATATGTTCGGTTACCATTTGTAACATTAAAGCTACAATTAAACCAGAACACAAAAAGTTTATAGCGTTATTCAGTAATAAATGAACAAAAAGAAAAGGTCATATCTTGTAAATTCACAGAATATTCTTCTTTCGAAGGTAATTTAAATTCCTGTCCATATGAAAAAAGTTCAAATACGGATTAAATATTTTACATAGGTTCTATTTTTTTTAAAGTGGGTGTATAGTGTTGCTTTCTTGTTGTGGCTTCTGAACACCATAGAAGTGAACATACCTGGTCAAAAGTTTGAAGTTTTAATGATTAGAGGATATCAATTCTTCTTCGAATTAAAAACATTAAATGTGTTCTTTTTATAAATAATAAGAGTGAATAGATTTATATTGAATGCAAAGTGACCAGAAAATTAAACTTCCATATTCAACTACAAATGTTGCTTCCTAATAAACAATGGGTTTCTGTGTGGGATATCAAAATTTTAAAATAAATAAGGACGATCAAATAATAGAACTAAATGATATGAAGCCGGCAAATATTTTTTGGAATTGTTATATATTTATAATGAATTCAAATAAAAATAAGTTTTGTCATTTTCTTTATATTTATTTATCAATTACCTATTATATTACTCTTAACAGAGTCTTTTGAAAGGTTTATTTATAGTAAGACATTGACAGTTTACTGTATAGGTATTCTGCCCTCATAAGCAAAACCCCAGTAACTACGCAAACTATAGAATGGAGATATTTGCAATAAAATCAATTATTAGTGCCAGCATTTTCATCGGTGATACCAATATAGCTGCATTTGTTGAATCAAAAACAATTTTTGATCTAGCTAAAAATAGGTTTAATTTGTTTTTGTGTTGGCTCGTGTTTTAAAATGTTTTTGCTACAAAAGTGTTATGGTTAAGCTGACTTTTTAGGACATAGAATAAATATTACATTTTGCTTACTTTTTAAGAAGAAAAAAGCTTTAGTATCAAAATGGTCAAATAATCTCAAATATTTGTAATTTGTCAGTTACAGGGGTTAGGCTTATGATGGCAGTATAGTCCAGGCATTTACTTTTATGGAGTTGCATAGATTTCGCAAAACTACTAGAATTAAAAAAAAACACTTAAATGATTTGCATATTTTAAAGGAATTGTTTTTTAAATGCATCTATTAGCTTTTGTTAAATACATATTAATAATAAAAACATATATGAACATAATATATAAGTAAAACACAAGTTTAATAAATTAAGTTTTTGTACATATTGTAGGTAACTTATTTATACATTCCTGTTTAAAAAAAATACAATAAATAACAGGCAAGCTTTATTATAATCATTTAAGTAATTAATAACATTTATATATGGAATGACAATACAATTCAAATTTTCAAACTTTTTTAGCAGGGTCAGTTAAAGAACCTTTTAGATGGTATATTAATGAAGCACATCTTGTTTTATTGTCAAATTTATACCCATAATTTTGAAATCGATCAAGTTTTCTGCATCTGCTTCCACCTA
This sequence comes from Psylliodes chrysocephalus, assembly GCA_927349885.1. Lineage (NCBI taxonomy): Eukaryota > Metazoa > Arthropoda > Insecta > Coleoptera > Chrysomelidae > Psylliodes > Psylliodes chrysocephalus. The sequence continues at coordinate 40,647,105 of OV651823.1, forward strand.
AAAAATAATGCAAACTAATTAGGTAATACCCTCAGAATTAGTGTTAAGTAAAAAGGTAGGTACATGTATATTGACCTACTAGTAGTTGATCAACTAGGTGAACTAGGTAAGTTTTATCAATTTATATCACATTGGAAACAAAAAAAATACACGATTATCTTTACTTACATCAAAATACAAAAGCCCGATGGTGGTTTGTATTTTGCAACAGCCCATTATCGTTTTTGAATGTCTAGGTCTAGATTTTGAGTAACTTTTATAAACATTTTATCAGATTGACTGGTTTTTTTACTTCTCATAGGGACCAAGTACTTAACCAGATATTTTTAATGTTACACAAAATTAAACAAATGTTTATTTTATCACACTTTTTAAAAGCCATTTTAATGTTTTGTTTCCAACAATCGATTTGAGCTTAGAAATTTTGATATTTTTGTATCATGAGAAATGAAAACAATCCGATTTTAGCATGAAGTTGTCATTATAGAAAGAGATAATTATCATAAATGTCATTAGAAAAGATAACGATCAACTGTCTTGTGTTACGGTATCATAGATTCTTTAATGACCAATAGAAATAGACGCTTCATAATTGATTTAAAAGTGAACTTTTTAAAGTACTATAACTTTATTATTTATTATCTATTTAAAGAATTTATTGAATGAAAAAAAAGATTTTTATGCTTAAACAGTTCGTTAAATTCGTTTACACTAAACACGCCCATTAAATATATTCCAGATATTGAATGATAATCTTAATAATTGCAAAGTTGCCCGTACTTCAGTGTTCCAAGTAGGCTATGCATTTTCAGTGATTTTCACGATGACATTAAAGGTTAAGTTAAGTATTTATTATGATCTATGGTTTATTACTTGGTTATGTCAATTAGTGCGAATTTTAAGATGTCTTTAAGCGCCGAAACTGTTGTATCCATTGTTGCTCTTATTCAAGATGGAAGAAGTTAAATTTACGTAGCTAACAGATTCGGGATATCACGCAGTACCGTGCAACGTGCATTTACACGTTTTATAGAGACGGGACTTTCTACTCGACGTCCTGAAACCGGTCCCCAGAGAAGAACTACTCATCGAGATGACTGTTTTATATCTTTAACACTAAAAAATCGTCATACAACTGCTGTAGAGATTAGAAATAACCTTAAACATATCAGGAACGTAAATGTTAGTGAACGAACAGTTAGAAGGTTAAATGAAGCTAATCTGAGATCTCAAAGACCCCCTATAGGTACAGAACTTTCCAGGGAGGATCGTGTAGCCAGATTACAATTCGCTAGGGAGCATCAAAATTGAAATGCAGACGACTGGAGCTTTATGTTGTTTACTGATGATTCCAGATTTTGCTTACGATCCCCAGATGGTCACGAAAGAGTCTGCAGAAAGGTGAATAATATGTCGAGTGTACTTTTAGCCCTAGGGTAACTTTTTAAGGGGGTTCAGTTATGGTGTGGACTAGAATATTTTCGGAAGCGCGTACGGAATTGTACATGGTCCCTAGGGGACTGCGGATAAGTACATAAATGAGATCCTACAAAGATATGTTGTCTCATATGCACCCATTTATTGGTGACACCGTCATACTCATACATGACAATGCACATCATCATGCTGCACGCATTGTCACTAAATATTTGAACGAAGTTGGTATTACCCAAATAGCATGGCCAGCGCACAGTCCCGATATAAATTCCATCGAGCATGTTTGGGATATGCACGGTATAAGGATTAGAAGCCGGGTACCTGCTCCTCTTACCTTGGATCAGCTCAGAAGGGATCTTTTAGAGGATTGGGAAACAATTCCACAGAATGAATTATTCAACTTGATTAACAGTATGCATAGAAGAATGAATGCCGTTATACAGGCTCGTGGAGGTAATACGAGGTATTAATTAGGCAGACAAGTGTTAAATACTGATTTTTTTATATTTTTTTGTGTTTCTGATGATAATTGTATAACTCTTAATAAATTTATTTCTTTGTGTTCATATTTACAGACGTTATTCTCTTGATATAAAATATTTCCGAGAACATTTTAAAATCATGTACCAATCTGTGCCTACCGTTGACAAAAGTTACTATACAACAAATAAAAAATTGAAGCATTGAATCAAAAATTATAGGGGTGTATTATAGAGCTTTAAAAGTAACTAATATATTTAAAAATTTGGGTGTTTTGCTAGCTGTCATAAAGGGTATTTTTAGGTTCTTGAGGTAATATAAATATAAAAATGAGTGTAATAATTATTAAAAAAAAACTTTAGAAGAACATGGCGCTTTGCTGAGTTCGTTTGAAGCTAGCAAAACACCTTGTATTTTTCAAAATGTTTTATAAGATTTCAAGGGCCTAAAAATAGCACAAGAATAGGGTGTGGATGTTAAAAATAGCTTTAAAAACGAAGGTGCTTTGTCATTGTTCGAAGCTAGCAAACCATCTTTTATTTTTGAAAAATATCATTTTTTTTTCATAGAGCCTTAAAATACCCTAAAAATGTGGTGTGGGTGTTTAAAAAACAAGCTTGAAAAAATGAGATGTTTTGTTCACATCGTTTAAAGCTAGTAAAGCATCCTGTACTTTTTAAAAATTACTAATTTTATAATATTTCAGAAGCTTAAAAATAGCTTAAAAATAACCTAAAAATATGGGATAAATAGTTTAAAAAAAATTAATAAACCTTAGTGATCTGCTGACTTTGATCCAACAAAGTACCCTATTATTTAAAAAAATACTATTCTTTTTTGAAAAGTTTTATATTTCAAAAGCCTAGAAATATCTTTAAAATGAGGTGTTGTTTTTGGAAAAAAAAATCGATAAAAAACTTTAAAAAACCGAGGTGTTCTGCTGGCTTTGTTCTAATCTAGAAAATCATCCTCTATTCTTTAAAAAATAGTATTTTTTTTCGAAAAGTTTTATAATATTTCAAGATCCTAGAAATAACCTAAAAATATGATGTTGTTTTTTGAAAAACTTTAAAAACTAAGATCTCCTGCTAGCTTCGTTCGAAACTAGCAGAGCACCATGATTTTAGCAAAAATCTAGAATATTTGAATTATGCTTAAAAATAGCCATAAAATAGCATAAAAATATGGCATAGGTTTCAACTTAAAATTCCGTAGGTGCTCTGCTACCTTCTTCGGTATGCTATAGTATATTTAAGATACTCCAGATGGCGACACTTGTCCTTATGAATTGTTTTATTAATTTTTTTCATAAACAAAAACAAAAAACTGAATCTGAATAATTATAAGTTTTTTTAAAATCTAAAAAAACAATGTCCTGTTCGTCGCTGTCTGTCAGTGAAATAAAAATGTCACTTCTTCTGATACAAAGCATAGACGACAAATGACATTTGAGTAAGAGGTGATTGTGTCCGAAATAAGGAAATAACGTTTCCAACCGTTACAAAAGTTAATAAAGTTGATAGTGAAAGATTTTTACCTTGTATTGTTTGTACGTGTATATACCATTCAGTAATGCCGCATTAAATTTATTATACTTTTCGTTTTAGTTTTCAGGTCGTCTAGAAAAAATCTGTTCAACGGCCACTTTGGAAGATGCAACGAAACTTGTTTCTATTGCGGTCAGTTTTTTCTTACAAAGACACAATTTCTGTACCATTTCTTTGTTGTTCATTATGTTAAGAAAGTAAAACAAGTTTGTAAGCGAAAATGCGGACAACATAAACATTGTCGATGTAAAAATGGTTTATATCCCATAGTCGGACATCTACCTGCAGAAAATACTATATTTTACTGCAATGAAAAACTGTTAAAGTGTGAAATTTGTTCTAAAACATTTCCAACCAAAAGAAATTTAAATAGTCATTCGAAAATACACACTCGTAAAAACTTTTTCAAATGTGAATTATGTTTGAAACAGTTCAGCAATAAAAAAAAATTAAAAATGCATTTAAAAATTCACACTGGAGAAAATCTGTTTAAATGTGAAATATGTTTGAAACAGTTTATCCAGAAAAACTATTTAAAGGAACATTTAAAAATTCACACTGGAGAAAAACCGTTTAAATGTGAAACATGTTCGAAACAGTTTGTGCAGAAAAACAATTTAAAAATGCATTTAAGAATTCACACTGGAGAAAAACCGTTCAAGTGTGAAATATGTTCGAAACAATTTACAGAGAAAGGCAGTTTAAAGTTGCATTTAAGAATTCACACTGGAGAAAAACCGTTTAAATGTGAAATATGTTCGAAAAAGTTTAGCCATATATCCAATTTAAAAAAGCACTTAAAAATTCACACAGGAGAAAAACCGTTTAAATGTGTAACATGTTCGAAACAGTTTGTCGATAAAGACTCTTTAAAAAAGCATTTCAGAATTCATACTGGAGAAAATCTGTTCAATTGTGAAATATGTTTAAAACGATTTACCCAGAAAGGCCATTTGAAGGTACATTTAAGAATTCACACAGGAGAAAAACCGTTCAAATGTAAAATATGTTTAAAAAAATTTACGAATATATCCAATTTGAAAAGGCACTTAAAAATTCACACTGGAAAAAAACTGTTTAAATGTGAAACATGTTCGAAACAGTTTGTCGATAAAGACTATTTAAAAAATCATTTAAGAATTCATACTGGAGAAAATCTGTTTAATTGTGAAATATGTTTAAAACAATTCACCCAGAAAAGCCGTTTGAAGGTACATTTAAGAATTCACACAAGAGAAAAACCGTTCAAATGTGAAATATGTTCGAAAGAGTTTACAGAGAAAGGCAGTTTAAAGTTGCATTTAAGAATTCACACTGGAGAAAAACCGTTCAAATGTGAAATATGTTCGAAAAAGTTTAGCCACATATCCAATTTAAAAAAGCACTTAAAAATTCACACAGGAGAAAAACCGTTTCGAAACAGTTTACAGACAAAAGCGGTTTAAATGCACATTTAAGATTTCACACTGGAGAAAAACCGTTCAAATGTGAAATATGTTCGAAACAGTTTATCCAGAAAAATCATTTAAAGAAACATTTAAAAATTCACGTTGATAAAGGCTATTTAAAAATTCACACTGGAGAAAATGTTCAAGTCAAAAATATGTTCGAAACGAGTTGCTTAAAAAGTTCGGAAACTAGACGAAAAAACGTTTTAACTGTGAAATATGTATTATTGGGTGTAAAATATGTTTGAAACAGTTATAGAGAAAGTCTGATTAACCCTTAACTTGGCAAGATCAGAAATACGCGTAATTAAATTTTGATTCGATAAGTTTTGTTAAAGTTGAAATTAAATTATTAAATCGTTTCCAATAAAAATGTAATTGATAAACTTAAGACATTAATTTGTACATGTATATATAAATTCGTCCTTTATTCTTGAATTTTTAAACAATTTTGTCTAACCCGATCTGTCACAGGTCTTATTTTATAATAACGGTCATCATGAATGGAATTATTATTTGCAAAATGTAGAAAACAGCGTTTTTCTTGGTATTTTTTTAGGCGCATTTATATTAGCTAGTTTTTTATTTCTAAATTTTATACTCCAATAATATCTGTTTAGTGGTCCAAATTAGTGTACCACAATAAAACTAAATTTATTTTTGAATGTTTAAAATAAAAATATTGACAATTATTATATGAAGGTTTATAAAAATTATATTTTTGTATATAAATTTCTGCTTCAGGTTTTTTGTTTTTATTTATGTTCAATCTTTCTCCTGCAGCGTAGCAACGGCAGTCATATACAGAGTGTCCCATTAGTCCGTAATTATTCAATATTTCAATTTGTGTTATAGACACACAAACAAGTTTCAAATAAAAGTTACATGAATTTAAAAAATAACGTATTTTAAAAATATGCGTTTTTTGATTGGCAAATAAAAATAAAATTGAACATCCTGTATAATATTTCAGTTTGGTAATAATGTGTTTAACCCTAGAATTTTTCTACAAAATATTACAGGGTAGCCAATTAATTTTTTTATAAAATTAGAGAACGATGCCGTCCCCAAAATAAATAATCATAATTTCGATAGGTGTTCCAATTTTTTCCAAAATGTACCACCCCTAAACTAATTTCTTTCAGGGAGATTGGTAGAAAAAAAATACAATGAATAATATTTCATGGAATTTAATTTATAGATTAGGTTAGGTTATCTATCTCGTGTTGATCTATGTTTAAATGACATAAAAGATGTGTGACTGACAAATTAAGGTTAAGAACAATTAGGTATATTCATGGGTCGGAATTTCGATATTATATAGAAAACATTAAGCAAATTTTCCTCTTAATATCCCCTACATCAGTTACTATTTTCAATAAATATTTCATAAGTTATTGAATTTTAAAATTTAATAATTTTTAAAAGCCGTGCTTTTCACCAGCCACTCAGAGCAAAGGGCGCGAATACCATGTTGCCATATGTAAACTCCGTTAGTTTGGCCTTTTTGGTTGAATTTCCGATTAGTAGAAGTCCATCTTATCATAATTATTCATCGTTTGAATTTTCAATTACCTTGATTTTCGTTGTAATTTCAAATCTTTTAAAATGGATGAGGAATTTATTAAAGCAGATTCTAGTAATCTTCCACGGGTAGATGTAGACATGGTTACGCAATTTTATATGAACAATTTACAACATTTTAGTGTGGAAATGAAAAATGTAAAAACACAAAGGTAAAATTAAATTATATTCAAAAGCATTTGTAATGAAGTCAATTTTCATTATTATTTTTTTTAACTAATTCCGAGTATTAATTTCGATATTTACTTAATTTTAACTTCGTGGATATCATCAGTTTCAATCGCTGTTCAAACCATCGTCGAGGTACTTTGCGCGCGCGTTTTAATGGTGGGGTTTTCTGATGTGGAAGAGCAAGCAAGCGACGACTGAACGAGCTCCGAGATTGAAATAAAATTTTTAGTTCCTAATATACCGATTTATCGAACAGACTTGCTTTTACACCGTCAAATCCAATACTCGAATAAACGCTAAATACGATCCCGAAATTTATTTCAAGACGCGAGGTAAAGTTTGTTGATAGTTTTTTTATATATATATATATATATATATATATATATATATATATATATATATATATATATATATATATATATATATATATATATATATATATATATATATATAATTTCTTTCGTGCTCGAGTCTTTAAGCCGTGCTATTTGAAACCGATTTAATTTGATTTATTCCGTGTTGAGTTAGGATTTTGGAATTTGTTTTGATTGAGAAATACTTTAATTTATTCTTGTTAGAATACACCGTTCTTTATAAATTTCATTTTAGTTTATTTAAAGTCTTAACCGTTAAACAATTTTTTTTTATTCAATCGTAGATATAGTCGTGTAGTTAATTTTTCCTACTACTGGAAATTTCCATGAATAAATAATAAATTTCATTTTAGTTTATTTAAAGTTTTGACCGTTAGACAATTTATTTTTCATTCAATCGTAAATATAGTCGTATAGTTAATTTTTCCCACTACTGGAAATTTCCGCGAATAACTAATAAATTTAATTTTAGTTTATTTAAAGTTCTAACTGTTAAATAATTTATTTTTCATTCGATTGTAAATATAGTCGTATAGTTAATTTTTCCTACTACTGGAAATTTCCGCGAATAACTAATAAATTTCATTTTAGTTTATTTAAAGTTCTAACTGTTAAATAATTTATTTTTCATTCGATTGTAAATATAGTCGTATAGTTAATTTTTCCTACTACTGGAAATTTATGTGAATAAATTATAAATTTCATTTGTTTATTTGAAGGCTTAACCGTTAATTAATTTATTTTTCATTTAATCGTAAATATTGTCTTATAGTTAATTTTTCCTACTGCAAGAAATTTCCGTGAACAAATAATACAGTTTATTAAAAACATTATCCAATAAATAATTGATTGGAACTGTTTGGGAATTGTCTAATGTTTTGATTGGTTATATTTGTAGAATTGCGACGAGGCATTTTCTTTTGTTTTATTCTCCGAACTACAAATTTTAAGAGAATTTAAATAGCATCCTTCCCAGTTTGAAGCGCCTCGTGATTACGATCGATTCATCCAGAGATAAGGTGTTATTCTGGCTATTAGTTCATTCTATATCTAAAAATTCATTTGCGTTAAGTCTCAGTTATTTCAACAGAACTAAAATAGTATCATTCCCCTGTCTGAAGCGGCTCGTGATTACGATCGTCTCATTCAGAGATAATGTGCTATCCCGGTTATTAGTTTATTTTCCGCCTGAAACCCTCATTTGCGTTAGTCTCCGTTATTGTAAGTGAACTCAAATAGTATCATTCCCCTGTCTGAAGCGGCTCGTGATTACGATCGCCTCATTCAGAGATAGTGTGCTATCCCGGTTATTAAATTTATTTTATGTAAAACTCCGTTATTTAATTGACATTAAATAGTATCATTCCCCAGTTTGAAGCGGCTCGTGATTACGATCGGTTCACTCAGGGATAATGTACTATACCGGTTGTTAGTTGGTTTTACTTTCCAACCACTAGTGAGTAAACCTCTTATAGGGTCCCGGTTTCAGGCCTGGAATTAATATTGTCCCGAACCTGTCTTCTCGCATTCTCTGCAACCAATATGATATTTTGCTTTACTGAAGCATTCAATTACATTTGATTATAAATACCGATTAGAAAATTTAACAGTTAATTTTTGCTATAACCGAAATAATACTTCCGAATGAAATAGCAAAATTGCATTTTTAACTCAACAACAGAATAGACAATTCAATAATAAACTTTTACTGCGACCGTTATAATTATAAGTATTGATTTCATTTTTTTTCTTTACGTCTGATTGAGACTACTCGAAAGTTTTGTTTGTTTAATTTTGTTCAGGGTTTGTACATATTACCGTGTGGGTGGGCGTTGAAATATTTAATTTCTTTTTTTTTATATTGTAAATAGTTAACCACAATATATGTGTCAATGTTAATCTGCCGTATTACTGGTTAATAATTCCTTACTTTATTTCCCCCTTATATTTCAGCTAGTGATAAATTCTGTACGAGCCCAAGCAACGATTAAAGCCCGTTACTTGTGGCCTACTATTACCTGTGTCTAAGTGACCTTTGACCCCTGGAATTTTTCATCTCCATCTGTAGCTACCCGAGTACTTTCGACGCCGTTTCGAAAGTTTGTGGAGTAAACCATCATCAAAAATCTGGCGCTCGAGAACCGCCCGTAACCAGCGTCATTTGTAAGGAATCGTTTTCTCTGTGGCGAGAAAACCCCTTACAAAGTCTAGAAAATCTCTCAAACAATGCGAGGGATATTTGACCCACAGCGCACAATGCTGAAGTACCTTTTACTTCGGGTAATTCTTCCACTACTAGCCCAATTGACGAGGCCACTCTTTTTTATCCAAAGAGAGCCATGCAAGTCTTTCCCAACACATCTTACTTGTAAGTAGATCATTTGGAACCAACCCTCGATAGCAGATCTGCGATGTTTGATTCAGATCTTACATGACGTTATTCTGATGATTTACTTAACCTCTGAATTTGAGAAACCCTATTGCTTACAAATGTTTGCAATAAATGAGGTGACATTGACAATCACCCCAAAACTATTGTAGAATCTGACCAGTAATAAAAATCAGAGATTTCCATATTCATTAACTGTCTAATCTTTTCAACCAATTGTGCAAGTACCAATGCACAACATAATTATAATCTTGGAATTGTTAAAGACTTAAGAGGTGAAACTTTAACTTTAGCAGATACCAAAGACACATTTATTTGACCAGATTTATTAATGCTTCTAAAGTAAACGCATCCACCATAAGCATCCAAGGAAGAATCGGAGAATCCATGTAGTTCTACCTTAAGAGCTTTATCACCTATCACCTGTCTTGGAATATTTAATTTATTTAACAAAACAAATTGATCATTTAATTTAGACCAGACCTTACCAATATCATGCGGAAGTTCTTGATCCCAATCCAATTTTAATGTCCGGAGTTTTTTGCAGAAGGATTTTTGCATTAATGATACTAATGGGTCAAAAATCCTAGATATGTCTGAAAGCAGTGATCTTTTTGTAATTTTATTATGATGAGGAAAATTTATATCATATTTTATTAAATCTAATTCAAATAACCAAAAAATTTTTGTTTTCACCCAAAATATAGTTTTCCCGCTTCTGCACTATCACCAGGGATCCTACCTATTACTTCAGGACAATTAGAAATACATTTCCTTAACACAAAGCCACCCGATTTCAAGATTTCTGACACTTTACTAAGTATTTCAACTCTGTATTTTTCAATCTACAATGACGGTTTCTAACAACATTTTTTTCGACTTCTCATAAAATTACATTTTATATAAATTTCAGTGGCGTAACAAAAATACTAAACAATTGGAGTCATTTTACTTTTTCGCTATTTTTCGAATATCAGTAAATTATGGTAAATTATACGAATGCGGAAATGGCGGCAATGCGTTACGTGTATGGCTTCGCAGATGGTAATGCAAAAAAAGCCAAACTCATTTATCAGGAAATATATCCTAAACGTGCCTTGCCAGATAGCCGAATCTTTTCAAATATTCGTCTCCGACTTAGCGAAACTGGTAGTTTCAATAAAGGTACTTCAGAAGGTATACCTCCAACTGTCAGAATCCCTGAAATTGAGGAAGCGGTACTGCAAGAAGTTGACGAACATCCTGAGACGAGTACGAGGAAGATCGCTAGAGCTCTGAATATTTGTTACGACATTGTTTGGCGTATTTTGATTGACTTTTTTTATACCCATACCATATTCTAAGAGTACAGGCATTATTCCCCAGGGATTTCTTACAACGTGTGAACTTCTGTTAGTGGTATCTCCAGAGTATTACACTAAATCTGCAGTTTTCGTTACACATTTTGTTCACAGATGAAGCAAATTTTTCTCGAAATGCTATTCAAAATTTCTATAACAATCATGTGTGGATGGAAGAAAATTCGCATGCTATAACTGAAACCCATTTTCAAGAACAATTTTCAGTTAATGTATGGGCAGGAATTATTAGTAATCATCTAATAGGCCCACTTTTCCTACCTTGCCTTGATGGCCAGTCTTTTTACATTTTCTACGTTAGGGAATCAAATGTGCGTCATGTACGACGGAGCTCCTGCTCATTTCAGTTTAATTGTTTGAAGTCATTTAAATACAGTTTATCCTGATCGTTGGATTGGTCGCGGATGACCTCGGCAAGATCCCCCAATCTCAATAGTTTGGATTTCTTTTTATGGGGACACCTTAAAACTTTAGTGATAACACTTTAGAGGATTTACGAGAGCAAATAGTTGCCTCGTGTGAAACTATACGGAATACGCCGGAAATATTTGAACTAGTGCGCAATTCCATGTGAAGACGTGCAAAAGCATGCCTATTAACGTTTATATGGACCCACCTCCTCACTCGTTTCTGACTCTAGAGATGGCTCTACCTGTCGAATCAAATTTAGTATAAAATTTATTAAAGTTACAGGATTCTATCTGTGATAGAATAATATTTCGTTAGTTAATATCGCCGCCAAAAGAGACTGCTAGCACAATAATAGATTCCGCGGGAGATCTTTATGATTCGATGCGAAGAACGTTGCCAAACTTCAATATAAATATGTTTTATTTGTTTATATTGTAAGCCGCGGGAGGTGAGGTGTTGAGCGCGGACGGCCCAAGCGATCCAGCTAAGAGATGGATATGAACCTGGCGAGCTTTTGTTAAGTCTTCCACTGGTCCGCTCAATCATTCTCAACTATGAACTTTACTGAAATAAAATTATTTAGGGTGAGCGCATTATCCTTAAAATAGGGTATAAAATTAGAACAATATAATCTATGTGGTTTGGCGAATGGACTCAGTTCGCGCAGTCAAAAAATTGAAATAAAAAAAAAAACTGACTGGAGGATACGTTCGCGCGCTATGGTTGGGTACTATTTAATAATTAACTGAATATTAAATAATTTCAATGAAAACTATCCATAATTTTAAAGGTGAGAAGAGAAAGAAAAAATAATAGGCAGAAAGGGAAAGAAAGAAAGAACGTAAATAAAAGCTCAAGAAATGCAACTTCCAGACGATTCAATGTACACCTCAGGTATACATTTTTGAAATCGAATAGTATAAAAAAGTAGAAAAATGTGATAGTATACAGAGTAACTAACTAATATGTACCTTAAAGGTAAAAAAAATGACTCAAAATCAATCCCACGTAATTTAATTTTAGGAAGTTAAATGACAACCGGTTTCGGGATTAGGCCATCATTAGGTCTAAAAATAAAGTAAAAAGCGCTTACAATATAAAATGTAATTGTAAAATATTTAAAAAAAAATACACGTGTATGAGTAAAAAGGCAGTTGTAAGAGATATCATATGTAGGAAATATGATAGAAATTGTACAAGTTGAAAAACATTTGCATAAAAAAACTTATAGGCTAACACTACTCATCGCCATATTCTCACATTTATCAACATGTCCTACATATGATATTTCTTACAACTACCTTACCCTTGTTGGGGCTCGGTTTTAATCATGCACGTGTATTTTTTTAACCTTTTTATGGGGACGTCCTAGTAGTGTTTTGTTAGCACTTATCACTTAATATTTAGACCTGATGATGTCCTAAGGCCAAAACATTTAACTTAATAAAATTAATTTTTATGGAATTGATTTTGAGTTATTGTCTTACTAATATATAGGGTCATAACCGGGGAGGAGACCGTAGAAGTTACAACGAGTATACCACGAGCAGGATTGTTCCTTTATATGATTTTCGACTTGTTCTTGTATTTTTTCATGAAAGCCTCTCCTTTAAAATTATTTAGAGTGGATAATTTTCATTGAAAATTCCTGTGTAGGGCAAAGTGCCAATACAATGACGTTGTATCCATTTTTCATTTCTGATAGACGAATCGTCATTTCATTGGTGATATAAGATCACTGAAAAGTCATAAATGTTGCATAACAAAAAACTGGTTATTTAGCATTTGTCAGAGAGTTCAGTATAGGATTAAATTCAAAATTATTCTTTAAATGTTCCAATTGTGGATTTGTGAAATCAATAACCACAAATAAAGAAACTTCAAAGATAAATCTTCTGGCTACTACATTTATTAGCAAGGGACATAACACTTTGCAAGAAAATTTGTTAAAATTGGGTATTTCTTCTTTTGATATTCTCACGTTTTGCATGTTTCTTAATAAAATATGTCACAATTAATTAATTTAGGGGTGACCTTAATCATATTGCCTTGAACTTGGCTTCGTAGCCCTTAACTGAATCAGGGTCCTACTCTCGACATTAGGACCTAACACGTCTCTGTAAAAGGGCTGAAAAAAACACAATGTTTTCTTAAAACAAATAGTATTTCTATTAGGAAATATGATATATTCGGCAATTTATGAGTTTTAAGATATAAGCCGAATAACATGTTCTAGGCAACAGTAGTACAAAGTAAAACCACAATGATTGACTGTTTGGACTAGACTGCTTTACCCGGGAATATTAATTGTAAATCATGCCTCTTCCATTACCTTAAGGGCTAACAATTTCTGTGCAACAAAACAATTCTACAAAATACTTTACAGCTGAACATACACAAATATGGACCAACACTATCTTTAAAACAATTTAGCTTACCAACTGCAATATCTGCGACACATGTAACAACAATTTGTTAAAACCGCGATTTAAAATAAAAAAGGACTTAATTTTCTACGATGGAGATCCAGAGCCTTCGGTCGAAGTCTTAGTGATTAGGAACCGTTACTGGGAATATCCTACAAGGAGGCTCTCTTATGAACCCGATGAAGAGGATCCTCTATTGTGGAAAACGCCCTGTGTGTCTCTTTGAGGTTACCTTTATAACTTCTGTATAGTTTATTGTTATTAAACTAATATTTAATAATTATTAAATAATCAATTTTGTACATGATTGCAACTTAAAACCAATTCGCGAAATAATTAAACAAACTTTTACGTACAGGGTGTTATTTAAATAATTAATCAAAATTTGGAAAAATGTGAATTTATACGAAGCGTGATAATAATATTAAAGTTATAACAAAACAAATCGAAGAGTCGGAAGAGGCAGGTACGATTCATACCTACAACAACGTTTCTAAAACAAAACAAGGCTTAGGATGTGGAACATACTTCACATCTTTAAACCTAAACATAAAATGGGCTGTGAGCAGTAATGCCAGTGTAGTTCAAACCGAGCTCATGGAAATTCCCATAGCAGCAAAAGAAATCACAAGAAACAATATCACTGGAAGGAACATGCCATCTATACAGATAGCAGACATGCTGTACTCCCCCTGGACAGACCTCGAATTTACTCAGGGTTGGCACTAGAATGTCATGAAGCTTTGGCCGAATTATCCATTAATAATGTGTTTAACTTAAGATGGATCAAAGGTCACGTCATATTGAAAGGTAATTGTCTTGCTGATTCACTATCCAAGCAGGCAGCCAACCAAATACTTTTTGGACCTGACCCTACTATTGGGCTGACAAAATCGGTAGTGACAGACCTAATTAAAGAATATTCCCTTGTGAAGTTCAAGGAAATATTGAATAAAACAAGAAGCTGCAGGAAGCTTTCATGTTATCCTGACAACACTACAGCAAACAAATACTTGACTATCACTAGATGCCTGATCACAGGCATTCTGACGGGTCACTGCCAAGTAGGGAAGCATCTCCATGTCATGGGGCTGGCAGAATCCGCACTCTGCAAAGGGTGCAAACAAAAAGATCATATCATCGAGTATATCGTCTACAAGTGATCGATGCTCACATTTATTAAATGATTTGTATTCGTTGATAATTGGCTAACACCAGCCGATATAAGAAAGGCACCTCTTGGCGATATTGTCAACTACAATTAATCTGTAGGCTGGCTCACGAGCTAGGAGGTGCCGATCTATTTAGGAAGATGCAAAAGAATACAGTTGTTGAATGTGGATGGATTGGTAGATGATGCTAAAAATTTTTAAGTAAAGTGTTTTTACTCAGCTCGAGAATTTGCACTATTAAATGCACAAAAACATGTTAAATACTTTTGTTCTACTACGGCTGATGGAAAAAAAATGTTCCTTAGGAAAAGCATAACTATTTTTACTAAGTAAATGTTTAGCAATGATTTATTTTTTGTAGGATCAATAAGAATTTTTAAAAGGTATATTTAATAAAGTTATTTATAATAGAAATAGTTTTTTTTTAGGTAAAAAAATATGAAATACCTGTACCTACTAAGGTAATATGGTTTTTAAGCCAATCAGATTTTTACGAATTTATATTTTTTAACAGAAAAAATGTCATTACTAAATACCTGTTGTTTTAATTTCAAAATCCGTTTATTTTTACTTGCCAACCTTCTTAAATATTTTCCTACGATCCAATTTCTACCAAAAACTAATCAACATACATATGCAATTAACATGATACTGATATTTGGTAAACATCTGTTCAACTTTTTTAATTGATAAAACACATGCATCATTCAGAATGCACCTTTCATTTAATAAATAAATAATTCAAATATTCTGTAAAATTAATAGGTACATTTGCATCGACCGAATTATTAATAGAAAAATATTTATTTAATCCAGCGAACTTAGTAATACAACTCGATCTGGCAAAACGGTAGCGTTGGTGTACGCGGACATCCAAAATTTCTGTTTGAGTAGGAAATTTAGTGCTCTCTGTGAGCAATTTTAGAAAGTACTAATTGAGATGGCAGCACCTCTCAGATACAAGACTTTGAAAGAGGAAATTCAAAATAGTGTTATTGTTTAATTGAATTTTTCACTAAATTTATAAAAAACTTATTAATGTTTTGAGGTCAATGTCTTTAAATATAATTATTGAAGGTATATTCTTTAATATTACATTCATTTTTATAGTTTAAATCTAATTTTTGTTAATAAAATAAATATATTCTTCAATTACGTCATTTCTACAAGTTCAAAAATTTAAAAAAAAATTATGTAATTTTATGAAATAATGATCTCTCTTGATAGTCTAGTTTCTTTGTTTTATACTTGTAAAAAAGTAAATTTTCCGATTTTTCTTGAGAACAAATGATACAAACCGGATCAAATTTTGGTAAAATAATACTTAAGGTTGTATATACATTCACACATTTTTTCAAAAATTTTGAACGTGTAGATACTTTTTCCGGGGGTCCATATAAACCTTAAGAGAAGGTGGCCACTTTCAATAATTTTTATAATCATTGTTAGTATTATTAATAATTAATAATTAAATGTTAGTATTGTTAATAATTAGGTAATAGTTAATAAATTTAAGCCGTTCATGTAGGAACATTCTGATGCTATAATTCTAATGCTATAACTATTATTGGCACTTGATTTTGTTTTATTTTTTCCTAAAGTAAAATAAGTTACTTACTTCTGAATTAATTAACATTTGATATGACGATTTCTACAATAGTATCACAGTTATATTATTATTATATTATAAAAATACTATATTTTTTTTAAATTTTACCGCCCTATATTTCAAAAATTAGGAGGTTTAGGACACACGTCCATATGAAGTTTTTTTCTTAAAATGGGCCCAAGAATCACCCCCTTAAATATTAGCATATTATTAAGGAATACCCTATATACATGTGTCACATCATATTAGATTAGATTTGTAGGCCTTTGAGGAAGACCAGCTTGAGCTTATATTAGGACCTTTTGACCATATTTATTTCTGGTTATTTTTTTTTAAATCGTATTTTGTTTTTTTTTTATATGCTGTATGATCAATAATTATTATTATTATTATTATTATTGTCTCATTTTATCCTAATACTCTTTACAGCATTCACAGTGATTTAAAACTTTTTTTTAATATACCCACTGGGCAATATTTGAAAAATGACAATTACACAATATTAACAACGTACTTATTAAAATGTTGGTAATTTGTTGAAATATTTTTTTTTAAATTGTGTAAACCGATTTTTTTTATTTGCAGATTTCCGTTCTTCTAAATCAAGATCGAAACATATCGACGGACATTTTGGGAAAAACTTCGCGGTTTGTGAATTTTGTGGAATATTCATGACAAAAATTAATTTTTTTCGGCACCAATTTATTCATGCAGTAAAAAATAGATCAAGAAAATATTTTCTGGGAATCAACAACATTTCCAATATAAAGAAACATTTAATAATTCACGGCAATGAAAAACCTTTTAAATGTGACATTTGTTCAAAAGGATTTAATCATAAATCTATTTTACGGCAACATTTAATAATTCACAACAATGAAAAACTATTTAAATGCGACATTTGTTCCAGAAGATTTAATCAAAAATCTAGTTTACGAAAACATTTAACAATTCACATTCAGGGCCGTGCCTGACGGGCGTTCATTGCGTGCACCGCACGCAGGCGGCCGAAATTAAGAGGCGGCCAAATCGTTACAAGTTGTTTACTGGGCAAAAATACAATCGGTTTGTTTTCATTAAGATACGAAGTAAAAACAGTTTCTCTAATCTAATCTATCTAAAAAGAGTTTCTCAGAAATAAGAAATGTATAAAAACTGATTAGGTCGTTGTAGTATTTATATACCTAGTCATGCAGCGAATCCGAATTTTTTCGAACATTGCACGAGCGACGAGCCGAAATAGTTTTTTCAATTGACCGGCGTCGCGTAAGCGGTCTTATTCGTCTTATTAGTCGTATTAGTCTATAGACTAGCGAGGATAAATCGTTATTTGTGTCCTGTGTGTGATCCGATATTATTAAAGTCTTTAATTTAACGAATAAAAATAAATTGCTTAATTCCTGAAAACTTTTAGTTGTGTGTTCGTGTGGTGAAATTTAATAAAAAGTTTATTTACTCGACAAAGACTGAAAAAGGTAATACACAAAAAATGTAAAATTAGGGTAGACTTTCACTTTTGGGGCCCGGGAAAATTTGGCGGGTCTTTTTGGAGGGAAATATGTCAAGATTTATTTTGAAAATGAAAACGGAGAGGAAAATTCAACCACATATAACTGTTTTCTAGTTCAATGTCAGGTAAATTTCTTCCATTTAATAACAATAACATTGCTATTATAAAAAGGAATCATAAGCTTAATTTAAAGAGTTGCTTTCGGCTACACAAGTTCAAATTTTTTAGTATAAATTAAGGAAGATTTTAAGTAATTTAATATTAAATTGCACTATTTTATTATTTATTTTAATTATTATTTAATTTTTTTTTTAATATTATTAAATATTTTTTAATATTTATTTAAGAATTTCATATCAAAAGGCCTTTTCCCTCCAAAAAGACCCGCCAAATTTTCCCGGGCCCCAAAATTGAAAGTCTACCCTAAAATTTAATATCACTGCTCATTTACATTTTTAAAGGCCTACGAATGTCTGAAAGGAAAACGAAAAGATTGTCTGGAGCGCAATATAAAAGAAAGCGAGAGGAAAAGCAAAATGAAGCTAAAAAAATGTTTGGCTCATTAACAAAGTTTTTAGTAAAATCGCCAGAACCGGAAAGTAGTTGTAGTAGCCAATTAAATCCAATTGATGATTTGTTTTGCGATAAAAATGAAAATGAATTATCTGTCGAAAATGAAAATTCTAATGACAATACTAGTAGTACCGACGAAATGGAAACAGAAGATAATAAGGATATCGATCTATACAATACCGATACCGCTGAAATTGATAAAGCATATTTTGCTATGTGTATGGATTTAAATGATCCAGCTTGCTGGCCTTTAACAATTACCACTAAAATATTGGATATATTAATCGAAAAAGGACCCATACAAAATAAACAATCTACATATCCAATTAATGAATTGGGAAGATCATTTTCATCAACTTATTTCTATAGAAAAATGCCAAATGGTGAAAAATTTAATCGTGAGTGGTTAATCTATTCTCCGAAAACGGATTCCATATTTTGCTTCTGTTGTAAATTATTTGGCAAACAAGAAATAAAATTAGTTAATGAAGGCTTCAATGATTGGCAACACACATCTGATAATTTATCTCGTCATGAAAAAACATCGCTGCATATCGGAAATTGCACCAATTGGAAAAATTTGGAATTAAATTTAAAAAACAAAGCTACAATTGATAAAAATTTGCAACGGTATTATGACGCAGAGAAAAAACGATGGTATCAAATTGTCGTACGCATGATATCTGTGGTACAATTTCTGGCAGTACAGGGTTTAGCGTTTAGAGGTAGCTCGAGCAGATTGTATGAAAACAATAATGGAAATTTTCTAAAAGCAATTGAAATGATAGGAAAATTTGATGATGTTATGGCAGATCACATAAATCGCATTCAACAATCAGTTGCTTTAAAGAACCATATGCCACATTATGCGGGAAATCGCTTCCAAAATGAAATAATTAGTATCCTTGCAGCGCAAATTCAAAAATATATTTTGTCAGCAATAAAAGACGCCAAATATTTTTCAGTAATTTTGGATTGTACGCCGGACATGGGACATGTCGAGCAAATTACAATAATTTTGAGATATGTGCATATTCAAAATGACGAAGTAGAAGTGAGAGAAAATTTCGTTGGTTTTTCTCCAGCTCAAAAAAGTACTGGAGAAGCTTTTTACGACTTTTTAATTGAAAAATTAAGCTCTCTTAAATTAAATGTTAACGATATGAGAGGCCAGGGGTATGATAATGGATCAAATATGGCTGGAAAACATATTGGATTACAGAAACGAATTTTGGACAATTATCCACGAGCTTTGTTTATGCCATGCAACGCGCATACATTAAATTTGGTCGTCAATGATGCAGCGAAAGTTTCTTTTTCAACTGTGGATTTTTTTAGTAATGTGTCAGCAATATACAATTACTTTTCCGGATCACCTTTTCGATGGCAAATTTTAAAAAAACATGTAAAATCGTTAACAGTAAAACAAGTTAGCGTAACCCGGTGGGAATCAAGGATTAAGGCGATTAGACCACTGCGTCTTGAATTAGGTGAAATTTATGACAGCCTAATAGAACTAGCGGAAGAATGTTCAACACCAATAGGTCAACATGAAGCTAAATGTTTGGCAATGAAAATTAAATCGTACAAATTTATTTGTTCCACAGTAATATGGTACGAAATCTTAGAAAAAGTAAATATTATTAGTAAAATGATGCAGACCGTTTCTTGGAATCTTACTTCATGTGCTGAATCTATTAATAATATTTTAATTTTTTTCCAAAGTATTAGAAATGATGAAAATTTTGAAAAGAATTTGAAAATTGCTGATGAATTATGTGAATCACTTGAAATACAACCGGAATTTCCTGTTGAAATTAATCTACGTCGACGCCATAAGCGAAAACAATTTGACTATGAAGGAGATGAGGATATTCAGATAACTGCTAAAGAAAATTTCAAAATTAATTTTTTCTATGTAATATTGGATACAGCCATTTCATCTGTTACTACCCGATTTGAAACATTATCCAATTTCGAACAGTCTTTCGGATTTTTATATAAATTTGTTGAAATAGGAGAGGACGACATAAAAAAAGTTGCTTCGACTTTCATAATAAATTCAAGGATGGCGAATCGTGCGACATAAACGGAGCAGAATTATACGAAGAGTTAATTTCATTGAAAATAATTATAAAAGATAGGAAACAACCCGAAGAACTCCTAAAGTATTTGTACAAACACAATTTACAAAATTCATTTCCAAATGTATCTACAAGCTTAAAACTATTATTGACCATGCCTGTATCAGTTGCGTCTGGAGAACGTAGTTTTTCTAAATTGAAAATCATAAAAAATTACCTACGTACTTCCATGACGCAAGAACGTATGAGCAATCTTTCAATTATCGCGATTGAAAGTGAAATTGCTGAATCTTTAAATATTCACGAAGCAATTGACGATTTTGTCAGTAAAAAATCCCGTAGGATTAACTTTTAATATGTACTTTATTTAATAATTGCTTCGTGAAGATTCAGCAATTTCACTTTCAATCGCGATAATTGAAAGATTGAAAGATTTCCCTAATTGTTTAAATTTTAAATAAAAAAATGTTTATTTTGTGCATTTTTTTTTCTTAAATTTCATCCAAACATATAAATCTCATAAAACCGGTTTTTAGCCGGTTTTTCTTTTCAGAAACCGGTTTTGGGAACAAAACCAATATTTTTTTTCGTTCTCGATTTCGGTTAACCAAAAACTGATTTTTTTCCCGGTTTGATGCCCTGTGTATAATAATAAACATTAAAAATTAAAGTAGTTTTTTTTAATGTTATCCTGGGGGCGGCCATACAGACTGGCACGCAGGCGGCCATATACCCAGGCACGGCCCTGTTCACATTAATGAAAAATCATTTAAATGTAAAATTTGTTCAAAAGAATTTGGCCATAACTCTAACTTACAACGACATTTAATAATTCACAGTAATGAAAAACCATTTAAATGTGACATTTGTTCTAAAGGATTTAATCAAAAATCTATTTTAGGAAGACATTTAATAATTCACAGTAATGAAAAACCATTTAAATGTGACATTTGTTCTAAAAAATTTAATCGAAAATCTAATTTACAACAACATTTAAAAATTCACAATAATGAAAAACCATTTAAATGTGACATTTGTTCCAAAGAATTTGATCAAAATTCTAGTTTAGGAAGTCATTTAATAATTCACAGTAATGAAAAACCATTTAAATGTGGCATTTGCTCTAAAGGATTTAATCAAAAATCTATTTTAGGAAGACATTTAATAATTCATAGTAATGAAAAACCATTTAAATGTGACATTTGTTCTAAAAAATTTAATCGAAAATTTAACTTACAACAACATTTAAAAATTCACAATAATGAAAAACCATTTAAATGTGACATTTGTTCCAAAGGATTTAATCAAAATTCTAGTTTAGGAAGTCATTTAATAATTCACAGTAATGAAAAACCATTTAAATGTGACATTTGTTCTAAAAGATTTAATCGAAAATATAACTTACAACAACATTTAAAAATTCATAATAAAAAAATATTTAAATGCGACATTTGTTCCAGAGGATTTAATCAAAAATCTAATTTACGAAATCATTTAATAATTCATATTCATGAAAAACCATTTAAATGTGAAATTTGTTCAAAAGAATTTGGCCATAACTCTAACTTACAACGACATTTAATAATTCACGGCAATGAAAAACCATTTAAATGTGACATTTGTTCTAAAGGATTTACTCAAAAATCTATTTTAGGAAGACATTTAATGATTCACAGTAATGCAAAACCATTTAAATGTGACATTTGTTCAAAAGGATTTAATCAAAAATGTGGCTTACGGAAACATTTAACAATTCACATTAATAAAAAATAATTTAACACGTTGACGTACAATAAGAAATTAGTGGGGTACTTCAGAAATAGACAGCTGTAACTTCTAAACGCGTCGATAGATTTGTATTAAAGGATCCCGCACTTTTTACATTGATTTTGGGTACAGACAGAATTTGTTCAAATTTTATTATGTTATTTTTCAGGTCATTAAGAGGAGTATTTACTTGGCTTTAGAGCAGAGCATGCAAAGGTTTCGTAGTACCCCACTTTTAAAGTTTATTATTGACATATATTAAAAGAAAAAAATATGTGCGTGTAGGTAAAGGTTAAATCTGTGCTCCTCTGGAAACACTTTTTCAAAATTTTAATTTGTTTTCTTCTAAAAAAAAAACACAAAACTCGACTTTTTTGATCCATTTTCTCAATTTTTTTTAGAAAGAACTAAATTGAATTTTGAAAAAGTGGTTCCAGAGGAGCATAGATTTAACCTTTATCTACACGTACATATTTTTTTCTTTTAAAAATACTTAAAAATAAACTTTAAAAGTGGGGTACTACGAAACCCTTACATTGCAAGATTTTTCGTCTGGCAAGTGGCGCCTCTGTTAGATTTTTAAGAAATTAATATTTGTGAATGAAAACAATTTACAAAATATTTTACTGATATTTTACGAGGGATAATTAAAGTTTACGTATTTGTAGGTACACCTTATTGTTTTACGTAAATCATTTCTGTAATACTAATATAGACATATTTATATAATATGCAATGGGTTTCATAGTACACCAATTTTACGGATTATTTTTTGAAAAATTTAAAAAATACGTTAAAAGCTTTTTCGTCTAGAGGGCGACACCAACAAAATGTATATCCTTTTCTACTGTTTACAAGTGATAAACGTACGCAAGTGATTTGAATTTATTTTGTTTTATGTCTGTACACTTTGTTATTTTTACATACAGTAATTTCGCTCAATTATTTTAAATTAATTTTATCATTTATTTATTAAAAAAATATATCCGAAATTAAAAGGTATACAATGAGATTTGAATTTATAAATTAACTTTTATATTGCACGGGAATTTTTTTTAATGAATACATCTTCGAGTTAAGAATAATGAATTCCAGCATGTTAACAACTCTTTAAGGGCCATCCTCCGCCTGAATTTTTAAGCCAAAAAAAGCGGTTAGGCTCGTGCGCAATTACAACTTCATTTTTTAAAATTACTTAAAACTGCTTGTGTAGGTGATGAAAGAAAACGTATTTCTAGGGATGTATAAGAACAAAATGATTAATTTTTTTTTAAGATTGCTATTATTCAAGATAGAAAAAGGTGACAATATTACGTATTTTAAGGCGCAAATCATGTCGTTATAAGAAATAATTTGGAAAATGCAATTCTATATATCCCTGCTGCAAATCTTTAACTTTAACCTAAAATGTTCTTTTTTCAAAAAAGTAAAAATATAAGTTATTAATCACGCACGGCCTGACCCTCTGCAAATAACATTTTTCTAACCCTAATGTGGCGCCCTTCGCACTGAAATTTATTAACAACAAAACTAATAGATAAACAATCTATTTACCCGCCTTCGTCAAATGCGAAACTTGCAACGGCCCGCAACCCTCTGATAATTTTAAGTAAGGGATCGATTGGAAGATGACTCTTAAGCTGTTAAAGTAATGTATATTTTTTCGAACTTAGTAAATCATTTTTTTTTGCTTTCGAGCGTGGCTTTGCTCTCTCACACTCTTTGATGCGCGTTGCAATTGCAAAAGAAGATTTTCTAAAAAGTTTGATAATGTCTATAGATGAGAAAAAAATGAATGTGACAAGAGATCAAGCTGATTGTGGATTGTAGCAAAATGAAAGAAGAAAAATTTGGAGACATTTGTAAAAAAAGGAAAAGCATTTTTTAAACAATCTCATAAAATCTTTTATTTTTTGCTAAAGCCTTTTAATATGACATGGACAATAAATCCAGAGCAAAATAGGATTTGGAAATTTATTAGCAAGAAAGTTTTTATTTGTGGACTTTTATTGATTTCGAATTTGATTATGTTCCTGCCAGTCCAGATGGAATTCAAAACAAAAAACTCTATGATAGAGTTAAAATGTCCATATGAAGCTAGAGTGTTGACTGAAGAAAAAGGAATATGCAGTAGAAAAATAACTTTCTGGAAAAGGATAATACCATTAAGGGGAACCACAATCGGTACTTTCAAATTCAGGGCTAGCTGCACATTACACAAATCAATTTTTGCATTTTCTGCGTTTGGACTTCTCGAGAAATAAAAGTGGAGGAAATTCCTCATAATGACAGCTTTTGGAAAGAAAAGGTGCAAAATAAATTTCAAAATTTTTATATGCAATATGCCTTACCAGAACTAGTTGACAGCAGAGCTAATAAAGACATGGAAGTACGGGAGAGAATGCCAAATAAATGGTGAGTTTAACAGTACAAGTTTTTTATGAATTTGTTCTAGAAGCTGTACCTCATTATAACAGATTATTCAAACAATAAAAATAATTTGTCCACGACCACTTAATAATAAATCAATATTCTACCTCCTAACTAAGAGCATATAGTACCCATATATCACGGAGTGAATTATGATAATTCACGCTTTTGTAATTCTGGCACATTCCGTTAGATAACTAAAGATAGGCGATACTTTTCATAACGATATTTTCTAGATCGAAAAATCGAAAAATCGAGAAATCGAGAAATTGAAAAATCGAAAAATCAAAAAATCGAAAACAAATCGAAAAAAAATTGAAAAATCGAAAAAAAATCGAAAAATCGAAAAAAAAACGAAAAATCGAAAAAAAAAAATCGAAAAAAAAATCGAAAAATCGAAAAAAAAATCGAAAAATCGGAAAAAAATAAAAAAAAAAAAAAAACGAAAAATCAAAAAAAAAATCGAAAAATCAAAAAAAAAATCGAAAAATCGAAAAAAAAAAAAACGAAAAAATCGAAAAAAAAATCGAAAAATCGAAAAAAAAAAAAACGAAAAATAAAAAAAATCGAAAAATAAAAAAAAAAAATCGATAAAAACGAAAAATCGAAAAGTCGAAAAAACAACAGTTAATTACCTATGTTTAATAAAAACTTTCCATTCACACTTAACTTTTATTTAATAAAGGAACCATAATGGTCGTGGACAAAGTATAGTATTAGACTCGCAATTTATGGCCATTATTCACTCGGGTGACTTGCGCCACTCGCCTACGGCTCGGGACGCAAACGTCACCCTGCGTGAATAATGGCTACCATAAATTGCTCGTTTAATAATATACTATTATGTTAAAATATAAATAATAATAATAATATGCCAAAGGTACCTTCTCATTTAACTAACTCACACATGGCTACTCCAAGTTTAAATATTATAAATCCCCTTGAATATAAAAAATAACAGGTAGATATAGAAAATATTTTTTAAAAACCTAGTTTATTTAAAAATATAAAATGTCATAAGATCGTTTATTGTTTGTTTACATTGGTCTCCGGTTTTTGTTACTTTGACTTTTTGTATCTACTCTTAATCAATTATTATTAGTAGAGTGTATGCATTAAAATATTCGCTCTAGAAAACGATTTACCCCCCTTTATCACAAGCTGAATTTTTCAGAGATAAAAGGTCATGATAAGGTAACCCTTATTCCGGAGGTAATACAAAATTAAACTGTGCAGAAGGGCACTATCATCAAAAATCCAGATACTGATACCGCCGAATAAAAAAAAAATATTTATTTTTTGGTCGAATGCACAATAAAATCTTTGTAAGGAGTAATTTTTTATAATTATTTAAAAAAAATTTCAGCCCTTCAAAAATTTGTTTAAAAAGTAATTTTTTTTTTAATATTTTATCATATAACAAAAGAAAGGCCCTAATGAAAACTGCTTCTCTCTACGTGTCGGATGATGCATCACATTATTGATATGCTCAAATTTTTTTCATTTTTTTATTATAAAACTTTTCGTTAGGTGCCAATGGACAAAGTGTCATATTGTCTGTTTTTACTAAAAAATTGTGTGTTACATATTGAAGTTCCTAATAAATTGGGAAGAAATATAGACATTTTTTAGGTTTTTATTACATCTACATTCATCCTGTTATAGCTGAATGCCTGAATATATTTGGGTAGGTTGGGTAAGTTTTCGTTAAACATTTTAATTACGGATTTGTTGTTGCAAGAAGCAAAAAAACAAATGATATCAAAATATGACTTCTTAATCCTTGCATGGTCAACAGTTTCTTCACAATATTTTATTAGCAAAGGATATGGACAGAAGCATTAGGTAATTATGCCGAAATATTTAAGTTTGATCTGACAGCCTCTCCCATGTCTCTAACAGTAAATGGGTATCTCGGCACCTCTACAAATAAGAGTTTATTGGGAAATATTTTAGAGCAATATGACCCACAAAGACTTACCTGCACCTAGGTGATCTTGCAAAACTTGTCACATTTTTGATGGGATAGCAAAAGCTCAAGGTTTGGGAAAGTCCAAAAGTTGCATATCATTTAAAGAATATGCTAATATATTTGTAAAGATTATTTTTAAAAATAAATTTAATGCTCAAAGGATAGATGTGGTATTTAATGATTATAAAGAAAATTCTATCAAAAATACAACAAGTCAAAAGAAATGATCCCAGAAATCAATTGATATAGAAATTGACCGACCCAATATTCCACTTCCAGAATAATGAAACTTGTTCATTCATTCGATATTTAATAAAAGACATTTAACACATTTTCTGTCAGAGCAACTTCTTGAAAATTTGTATCTAGTGATGGATTCGCGAGTATCAATAAATATGGGATGAATTTTGAACCATCAAAAGGCTATATCTTAAATTTAAATCTTGAAGAAGCTGATACTCGTATCTTATTGCACATATTATCAGCCAGAAATTCGGGGAATTCACGCTGCATTATTGATTGCAACGATACAGATGTTCTAGTCTTAGAACTAAAAAGATATGGTTCACAATAGGGCGAGGAGACTCGTGACGATTTATAACAGTACATGATTTAAAATTGGATAAAAAAACTTCTAAAAAATTTGCGTTATTTTCATTCTGTGACAGGTCGTAAAAAATCCAACCAATTGTCTGGCATTGGAAAAAAACCTGTTGGAAAACCTACCTTGAACACCATCACCTTTTGGATGGATTTGGCACTTAAAAATTTTTTCATAAAACTGTATTCAAAAACTGCCAATGTTACTTCCATTAACATTTTGAGGAGATTAATGGCCCCTTTAAAATAATTGCTAAATTGTCATTGACTGAAGACTCCCTAAGATTACATTGTTTAAGACGTTTTTACCAGCTAAGTATTTGGCTAAGCTCTTTAAAGACCCAGATGCAGCTTCCTAATGTTGAAGAGTATGAATGGAAAGTAGATCAAGATTGAAGCCTGATACCCACTCTTAAGATTATGCTCGACCTGCTACCATAAATAACAGAACTTATCATGCAAATGCAAAAAGGTACTATACACCGATAATTTTCATATATGTACAATATTTTAACAATATTATTCTATTCTAGACTATGAAAGCAAAATTTGCAAATGCAGAAAAAAATATTGGCTACATCGGTTAATGCACCTGTATGGCACAGAAAAACTACAGAAATAGTTTGATCATAGCCGCTAATGTTTTGGAAAATGTAGATTAATGTGGTGAATCTGATTTTATTAGTTTGAGTCCTGTACTTATATATTTTAATAATATTAATTTATGCTTTATATACTTCTAATTATTGAATTTTTTTATTAGGAATTTATTGTATTCTGCAAAGCAATAGCCTTACTGTTTATAACCTATACTTATATATACTGTGCTTATACCTTCCATAAATAGTTTATATTTTATTTTTTTATTTTCCTAAAAAAAAATCATGAAGTAATACACCCTATAAAACATTATTCCCGATCTACAACAAATATGTCTCCTTCGGTGACCCAACCTCGTAAATTGTTTATATTTGTAACCTAAGAAATGAACTCGGTGATTCCACCAAAGTTTTAAACTTAAAAAAAAAATTATTAAAGTATTAACTACAATTAAAAATGTTGTCTACTACGGTTACACAAGTTTCGGTTGTTCCGGTGTCAACCTTCGGGCCTTCGACGTCGCTCAGACGGCAGCTAGGGGGTGGATAGATTACAAAAATTCCGGAAATAGTAGACAAATGAGTAGGCGCCAACTGGGTCTATATAGTGGCCAAACTATGATCCTATTTCCCCAAAAACCCAGTAAATGAGGAAAGAAATAAAAGACAAACCTCAACTTATGTTCCTTTATAAAGAAAAAAAATATTTACTAAATATAAAAAAGTTGGAGGAAATTAACGGGAAAATTTACACTGTATATGTATATGCATAACCCAAAAAAATTAATAAATGTATCAAAATAAATTAATAAATGTATCAAAATATGGCACGGTTCGTCGTTAGCTTGGTACCAGGCATGACGCTTGCGCAAAATATTAATTTCCACCTTACATAAAAAAAAATATAATAATAGTCAACTTAAATATTGTGCATAACCGCACCTATACTACTTCATATATTATAAACTAAACAGTAAACTTATGATCCTTATAAACTTATAACCCTCTCCAAATTGGAAGGCGATATCTGCTCAACTTTTGGTTAAGACCAAACTACCCAAAAGAAAATTATTAAACCATGAAATTTTATAATTAAGTATAATTCATAGAACTAAATAAAAATATCAAAAAAAAATAAAAATACAACATATAAAGGACTTTAGACGCTGAGGTTATTTAATTAAACTTCCAGGTTGGAAGAGGTTACTTAATCTCTGCCCCCACACGGGTCTTCTGAGATTGCTTAACTTATACGTTAAGTCTTATCATAAAAAAAATAAATAAAATGTAAAAATGAAGAATAAGGTTAAATTTGACTGTAGTTCTTAATAACCGAAGATTTACAACTTAAGCGTAGAAGCAGTCCAGATGTTCGGCAACTAGAAGAATCACTACTCCGGCATTAAGTACTTATTTAAATAAAAAAATAATAATAATAAATGTAAGATACACAAAGGACTTCAGACACAGAGGTTATTTACTTAAACTCCCATAAATAGGAAGAGGTTACTTAATCTCTGCCCCCACACGGGTCTTCTGAGATTGCTTAACTCAATCGTTAAGTCTGGTCCATTTAATAATGAATAAATTGAAAAAAAGTAAAATTATGGCAGTAGCCCTTAATAACTGAAGAATTACAACTTAAACGTGGAAGCAGTCCAAGTGTCCTGCGATATGAAGGATTACTACATCAGCATTAACTGCCATTTGCACCATTTCTATTTTAAGCTAGACTTACTTAATCGTGGTATAAAATTTAAACCGAGATTTAATTTGTTTTTGTTGCACCATAAAATAATTAGTAAAGCCGAGATAACATAAGGCAACACTGTAAACAATGACGTATTTAAGATTTGTTTGTTGTTTAAGGTTAGGGTGTAAATCTGCCGCTTGTTGGCTATTGAACTTTAAAATAGGCAAACTGTACTGTATTCATAGGCAAATAATTAAACAAACTGCAATTTTGGGAATACTGAACACTAGTGAACACTTCCAGTTTCCAGTAACGTTTTATGAGTGTAAAATGGATGATAAAAAGAAAAATCGTGGGCCAAATTACATGCCTGCTGAAAAAGAACTTTTAACGGAAATAGTTTATCGGTATAAAGATATTGTGGAAAACAAAAAGACAAATGCCACAACCACAGAAGAAAAAAATAAGGCATGGATTAAAATTGCATCCGAATTTAATGCACAATCCCCAAACTACATTAAAAGGTCAGAAGAATCGTTAAAAGCTTATTATAAAAATCAAAAGGAGCTCCTTAAAAAGAAAGTTGGAAATGAAAGAAAAAATATCTATTTGACTGGGGGAGGACCAGGTTCTAGATTTATAGAAGACAAAGATGAATTATT
Organism: Psylliodes chrysocephalus; assembly: GCA_927349885.1. NCBI lineage: Eukaryota > Metazoa > Arthropoda > Insecta > Coleoptera > Chrysomelidae > Psylliodes > Psylliodes chrysocephalus. Next base: position 40,677,401 of record OV651823.1, read on the forward strand.
GCTATCTATCGTTAATAACAAAACTGTGTATGGGCTAAATAATACCTTCGCTAGTGATAGTTTGCATTTGCAACCTCCAGTGACCATACAAAATGAAAATTGTTTAGAGGTAAATACAACTTACAAGTATCTTTGAATTGTTTTGTTAAAAGTATTCTTTCTGTTATAGGAAGCTGGCCCCTCTGGTTTGTTAAAGGTCACAAAACAATCAAACCAGCTGGAATTTGTGTATGAATCTGAAAATGATTGTGAAACTTCTAGTTCCAGTCCAAAGGCAAGTTTTTTCGAGAAACAATGCAAAATTACATAATACTTAAACATCAAACTAATTTGTTCATGTTTTTTATTTTTACTTTTTACAGGAATTTACCCAAAATGCTGGAGAGGCCAGTGCGACTACAAAGAAAAGAGCACAATTAGATGGAGAATCTAATAATAATTGCGAGAACTCTAGTGTCAATCCAGATGTAAGTTTCTTACAGATACAGTGTTTTTATGTATTTGTTCAAATTGATACTCTTGTGTTAACAAAGTATGTTTTATTTACATTATTGTTTCTACCTTTTAAAGGAATTGACACAAAGTATACAAGAAAAAAAGGCCACTACAAAGAGAGCTGCACAGTCAATAGATGAAACACCTAACAAAAAAAGAAAAATAAACATTCCTTCTCGAAGGAGACCAATTTACACCGTCAAAACAATGACCTCATCTCACCTACAGAACATGAGTTTCGATTGCAGGCTGCCAAAGAAGAGCATGCTTTAAAAATGGAATTGCTAAGAATAGAAATAAAAATAAAGAAAAAAGAAGCAAGTGGTACGAATAACAACATCTAACACTATTTTATTTTCAATGTATTAAAAATCTCAAATAAATTTAATATTAATATTACAAATTATGAAAATAATTATTAATGAATAAATTCCTTGTTGTTGTTACGTTCTCAGTATGAAAAGGAGCTACATATGGAATTTCCCCTGCTGTAATAAGGTAATTTAACCGCTCAATGTCAATTTCTTCTGGTGAGGGTGGCACTTCTTCTTTATTATTAATACATATGTTGTGAAGTACAGCAGTAGCCACTATAATTTTTAAAACTGTTTCAAGTTTAACTCTTAAACCATATGCTAATATGGGAAACCTTCGTTTTAAAACACCAAACAGTCTTTCTACAGAATTTCTGGTGCGGATCTGGAATTCATTATACAAATTTTCCGCTCTTGTCAATGGATTTATTTTTGGTGTTAACATGTAAGAATTTAGTCCATATGCAGAGTCTCCTGAAAATAAGTAATAAACGATAACAAAATACATATAACAAATTTTAATTTAATGGTTACCTAAAATCACACAATTTGGAAACTGTCCTGCTTCAAGTCTGGCTCTTAGACGTGAATGATGAAATATAGTGGCATCGTGTGCTGATCCTGGCCATCTAGCGACTATGTCTCTAATTTTCAATCTACTGTCTCCGAGAACTTGGGTGTTAATAGAAAAATATCCTTTTCGGTTTCTGAATACCTCCGCATCAGCACCACCTATAAATGGATTTGATTAAAATAAGATTGCTACTGTACATTATAAGTTACTCTATTACAAAAAGCCACAATAAAATTATAGTACTTACCAGGAGACTGTATTCTGATATGTGTTCCATCTATACATCCCAAGACTTTAGGAAATGAAGATAAATTAAAAAAATCACTTTGGACATCAATCACTTCATTTCCTTGAGGCAACTGAATATATCTAGGTGCCATATTGGCTATCACTCCAGATACTTTTGATATTATTCTAGAGGCTGTGGAAGTATGCATTCCCATATAGTCTGCTATACTGCTAATATGTCCCCCAGTAGAATAAAAACGTAAAGTCGTCAACAGCTGATTAATGGGAGATACACTGTCATTTCTAAAAAAATTATATATTTTTTTAAATATTACTTATGGTTAACACGTAGACAGCCATGATAGGCTATTAATGGCCCTAAAAAGGGCAATAAGGAACATCACCTTCTAGAGGTTTTTATTGCATGAATCATTCAAATTGTCATTAAAGATGAAAAACGCCGGATGTTATTGAATTAAGAGGGTCTGTAAATTGGAGATAGGGTTGAAAATGCAATCCATAATTTTTTTATTTATAATATCTTGAAAACAAAGCAAAATTCAGGTAGGTATAGTTAATAAGAAATTTTTTTGTAGAGAATGCAATTTCGCATCGAAATAGTTTAAGAAATCTAAATTTTTTCATGTAAGAAATATTAAAAAAAAAAAGAATGAAGATCCAAAATCAATTTTTTTTGTTTTTTACTTTCTTTCGTATAATTGTTTTCTGAGCAGATAGGTATAGGCGTTGCTTCATATAAAATAGTAAATTTAATTAAAATAAGGTGTTTTTTTACTGAAATAAAGTAATTATTCAAACAATGAAATATAATTTTTGGAGCTCAAATTGTGATCATATTGACCATTGATATTGACTCACTGTTCATCAAGTCATGTACTAATAAAAACTGGCATACAAATTTCGCGGATGCAATACTCTGGATAACATATCTTTCAGACGGGACGATACTGTGCCGCGAGATACTAATACTGTGGTGGCATATTTTTTTGCAAAAATATAAAAAATTATAATAGCCAGAGTGATTTGGCAAATAATCCTGTAACAAACAGTATCAACTATAAAACATCTTACAATACGCTTTGTTAGCGTCGAAGCGAAAACTACACAGAACTAGCCTTAGGTGTGAGCAGGAAACAAAAAATGTCAACTTTGCTTTGTGCTCTGTGAAATATGAATAGGCACACGGCGAGATATATTCCCCACGCAGCCGGTTAGCTACGTTGATAATATTCGTTTCCTCCCCGCACTATTGCCAACTCTCTGTAATTTTCACTTGGACATTCACAAAACGTATTGCAAAACGTTCGATAGCCGACACTTTATATGAATATTACTTATATAGATTCAAGTGGAAGCCTATAGTTGGCACGGTAGGTACTGTCATCTTTTTAATTCCTATTATGGTAGCGTCTACGTGTAAACATTTTAATTTTTTTAATCAATATGCTTACAAATTTGATCCATATTCTAATGCATTTTCAATTTCATTCAGTAGTCCAAAAGTGGTCTCCTTTGTCAATCGAAATCTTTGAAAAAACTGTAGTTCATCTAGTTCTTCAAAATAATTACTCCTGTGGTATCTCCTCCTCGGCAACCCATGTTCAATTGCTTCCAAAATGTCCAAATCGTTTTCAAGAAACTCATTGTCGTATAACCCTAATCCTCCCAACATTTAATTTTTTTTATTAATGTTTTTAAAAATACAAATTTATAATACAACCCAATCTTCCACAATGTTACGAATTATTTGAAAATAGCCAAACATCAAACATTTAAAAATAATTTGATTTATCCTAAAGAGCATGCGTCGATCTCAGCTTAGGCGATAATTCATGTTTAATTCCAGAATATTGGCGAATTAAACTAATCTCAGTTTAACGCACAAATTCTCGGCTTAACAAGACCGAGCAACAGAAATATTAGATTTAAGCCGAACTTAGCACTAAACTTAGTTTAAATAATACGGTGCAAATGGCAGTAAGTGCTTAAATTAAGTAAAAGTTTGAAATATTAATCAATTAAACGATGTAACATTTGATAATACTTAAGTTATGAGTGAAAGAACCCTAGAACATTCTGTGCTCAAAAGTATAAATAATGTTGAGAATACCTTGACAACATTCGGTTGAAAGTAAACAATGCACACATGAAACCTTCAGTATAACGTATAAGAAAAACCTGATAGTAGGGTGTCTTCTTTCACAGCATTCCCATCTTCCAATGTTCTGTGTTCCCTCGATGAGTCCACGATGAAACCGTTGAACTCCGGACGATATAACCCTCTGTATACAACTGTTGAAATCCTGATTCGCTACCCCCTGGGTCAAACTGTCATCGAATCCTGGGCTAACAACCCCCTGGGTGAAAATTGTTGTCGTATCCTAGGTTAACAACCTCCTGGGTGAAACCCTTAAAATATTACAAAGAAAAATGTCAATACACATTGACTCAAGTATCCCGAACTATAGGATTACCCAAAAATGTACATAAATTAGAAACTATTCAGCATCTAGGATGAAGAAAAATTACATTGGCTCAACAGTGAGTCATAAACAGTATTATGAGCTCAAATAATTAAAATTCTGTACACCATGCCACAACATAAAAGAAATTGCCAGCCACATGGTTGGTAACGTAACCAAATATATGCAAAACATACCTTTTTCGTAAAGGGTTAACTTGGTAGCCTTCCAAGGATGAGAAACACGTGAGATGATCCACAGCACAACAATATTCCACACTCCAAATACTGTGAACTTCCAATTATTGCGTTAAAATCCTATACTAGATATGGGCTGGACCAATGACCATAGGAATTTACCAATACACTAAAATTCCCCTCAAAATACGAAATGTCCATTTACCCACAATTAACCATGAAGTAGAATCTAAAATCCCCTTTAATTAGGGTAAGCCGATGGGGCTAAATATTAAGAAAATTCTATTTCGACACAAAAATCGTATTTCTCGTGATTAAACACCCACTGACAGAAACAATACGTCAGCCGTCCAAAATTGCCGAAATCCCTTTCCGATAAATGTCAAGTGGGTTCAGAAATTCATCCTCAAGAATTCCCCACTATATAACTTAAGAGACCATTTACGAAAGGTACCCTAAAAACTATATTTATACACAGTATAACTACATTTGGGAAACTGTTCCCGACAAAAATTAATACAACAGCGATCGCAAAAAAATCCCTCACGACTTAAAATCGCTCATTGTAAAACTACCTTACCTCAGGTTCTGAGCCCGATATTGGAACGTCCTACAAACATGACACTTGTCGGTGTTCTGTCGTCAAATGACGTTTATGTCATTCACTGTCATAATTAAAAAATATTAACCTATACATTCGATCATGTATTGGAATAGATACGCCTTGTTTACATAAACAATTGTCGTATGATAATAAGGTCCACAATCGCATGCACAACAAACTGTGGTACCAGCAGAGGTTGCCACAGTGTCACTTTTGGTTAAACGTATAAGGATAATAATTATTAGTTCCCAATGTTTTAAGGTTCGAAATACTTAATATATGGAGCTTAATATTTAATAGTTCCTTTAAGAATCTGGATCATATTCATAAAATTTCTCATTTAATTTTCTTCTGCATTGAATCGGTGTTTAAATTAGATGTTTTTAGATTTTGTTCACTACGATCCATCGGTTTAACCATTAAATACTATATTTTAACTGGACATTTGGCAACCCTGTTTCTGTATGTTTTTAAAAGTGTCATTCGGTGTTTTATTTTAGTGAAATATTCTTGTTTTATTTATTTATATGAAAGAAATTATTTACAAACGTGATTATACATTTCAAAACAGTAAAGAGATGCATAGTTTTCCGAACATTTTGGACCAAAAACACCCAAAACCAATGCTTGCTATTTTCACAGGTAGGTTATGTCAAAATCAATCTCATGAAATGTAAATAATGTAGATATCCATGGGCGTAACAACTGTGCTAGGGTTTTTTTTATTTCTTGGTATAAAAATACCTAATAGTAGAAACTGGCTATTTTATGGTATATACGTTTTACACGTTTCTGAGAGACATTGTCTAATGTCATTGTGGCTGAACAACTTGAAAATAAATGAGCAAGATTTCAAAACTGAAAGATGCCAAAGTTTGTTCAGATCACTTTTCACATGAAGATTTATTTAGCTATAATAAAATCAAACATTTTAGTTGAAATCCAATGTTTTGCCAATAGGGTAAGTAAACAAGTGTCTTTATATACATACTTTCGTATTGATATACGTAAAAGGTAATTTATAAGTATTTATTGAAACGTCTACTTACACCTAGTTAAACAATTCGTTTCTGAAACTAAGTGTTATTGAGGTCTAAAATACTGTGAAAAATAGCTTAGAATTGTTGTCTCCCAGTTGTAGTTTAATAAACACAAAGTAAACTTTTTTGATTATATTAACCCATTATTGAAAACATAATTTTTTTAGTACATACTTCGTTGAGGGAAGTAGTATAGAAAATGTATATGCGGGAACGTATGATGATTATATTCGCTCAGTGCGAAGTTATGGTAGGGGAAGCAAAAGCGATACTAGCGCAAGCTGCAGATAATTCGACCACTTTAGGGCGATATTTTGTAATTTTGGCGTATCAAATACACGTATGCAAAAAAGAAGTAAGAACAATGTAATAAGCAACCGTAGTTGGTGTGTAGTAGAAGTAGAATCTCCCAATGTATTTATTTTTTTATTTATCTTCTAAAAAGTAAGTTTTCACTTCTTTTACAAAATTAAATTATTTTCTAATTTATTCTTTTTTTTTTAATTTATTCGGGTTCTGTGAATTAGAAAAGGAAAGATCAATCCACGTCCTGCACCAATGTGAAAGCCTAACTAGATTGAGATTTCTTATACTAGATGAAGAAAAGCCAGACATATGTAACTACATGCATGTGGATGACACTGTCAAAGAAAATAAGTCTAATAAAAAAGTCCAAGCTTAGATGACATACTCTAAAACAAACGGAGTCCCACAATAGATCTGAAAAGGTCGCGGTTGACACGGACACATAATGTCAAACTCCTTTTAAATCTAATATCTAAGCTACCCTTATTTTTGACAGAAGCGTCGTGACATACCACTCATATTTTGGTAAACCTTTTTTGTACAATTAGCTATCGCATCATAATTTTTACGTAAGTATTCAGTATTCTAAGAAATTCATGTATTCGTTTAATTGGACATTTAGAAGCAAATTGATATGAAAATATTGTTTATTATTCGCACTCATAAGGAGCCTGTATAATAATTGCAAATGGTTACAACGTTGCCAACTGTCAGTTAAAATGTTGAATATTGCATAAAACCATGGAAGTGACTCTTTTTTCGAAATATCAGGATACAATTTCAAGACAAAATAATCAAAACGATAAACCCCCTTGGATTATGGAGGAACATAATAATGATCCCATATGCGCGGGGTACTGCCTAAATATAACCAATGGGTTTTGAATTGTAAACAATTTTACTGCAGGTAAATATACTAAATACTTATGGTATCTAATACCGACCAATTTAAAATGAATTGTTTACATGTAGTAATTATTAAGGTAGTTCACGCGCGACAGTCGTACACAAAAATATCGCCAATAGTTTGAGATTCTCAATGCTGAAAAATGTTATTTTTGTAAGATACTGAACACAACACATGTAAGCTTATGTACGGATACGTTATTATTTCAAGTAAAATCCATCCGGCAACGTCACAAATATAGGAATGGTGCGATATCAAGTGTATACCTATAGAAATTTTGTGACTTCCTCATACTAATTTTAAGGTTTTGTTTTGGTTCAAACAGAAGCGTTGATTCCAGTTCTCAAATACAGTAGACAAATTAATTTTTCAAGAACACTTCACGAGGTTATAACAACCTCTTAGCTGATCGAGTGTAATTCAGTGATTCTGAACTAACAATGTTGCCAAGTTGTAATCATTGTACCCCACTACGCGTCGACTGCTTTAAACATATTTTTCTTTTAAAAATCTATCCTTTTACCAAAACGGTCAAAAAATTCAAAGTTGTTTTAGAAAATTGAACTTTTTGATTTACATTACATTAGTTTTTAAAAAAATATAGTAAGAACTGTTTTCGAAATATCTTGAAATAAATTAGGCACGTAAAAGACATTTTCGTTAACCTTATATTTTAATTTTATTGAACTCTTAAGAAAAGCCGTCTGGCGAATGAACTACTTTAAATAGTATTTTAAAAAAATGAAAATAAATCTTGAAGCTTATTTTTAATTATATATAATATGTACCTATTTATTGTAGGTTTTTATTTGCATTTAAATTTTTAAAAAATAGCCATCTATCCAAATAAAACCATTTTAAATAAGGGATTCTTATTATAGGTATTTAAAAATATCAGAAAATGTCAATCGACGCTACCCATTTTAAATTAGTCACACCACTTCATGCATTGTCAGAATTGTTAAAATAGAGAACAAACACAATGCCATTATTTCTTCTGTTCCCTCTAACTTGTGTACGGCAAAATTTTGCTACAGTACTTTGTAAATAATAAAGTTCATTAATCTCTGTAATTAGGTAGAGTACTATTATTATTATTATTATTATTATTATTATTATTATTATTTGTGTATAACTATTTTTGGTTGATAAATAAAATGCTTTAATTGGTCTTTATTTTATTTCATAAAGGAAGGTATGTAGTCAGAAATATGTATAATATTCTTGCTTCACATATAGAACGGGTTCTTCACAATATTTTTTTATTTTTTTTTCTCCTTTATCAGTCAAGCTTTATAGTAGGTATATTTACTCAAAATGTATACAAATTGTTTAAAGTACAAAATTAATAATCCTATAAAATTGAGTAAATAATATGCAATATGACAAGCCTGTGCATGGTCTATGTAGTATCACAATACTGTGAAAAACTATTCTTACATTGAAAGTTAAAAATACACGCTATAAAACAATATTTTTAAAATCATGTCCATCCGCTTTCATCTAACATTTTATAGTAATTAACAATATATAACCCCGTCCATACGGTACGGCACTGCTAAGTTCTCCGTTTGTATACCTTTCCTCTCTCCCCGTCTAGATAATCATTAAACCCATTACTTCCACAGGTAAGGCGTATCTATCCTAATACATGATCGAATACCTATACTGACAGCTATAAACAAAAATAAACAATGAAATACTTAAAGAATGGCATTGTAAATAATTAATTACCCAAAGGTGAGACTATAATACATAATATATATAGATTTACAACGAAACTTGGTCTATTTTTAGGAGAATCTGGCAAATTAAAACAGTAAAAACTATGCAAATATGACCATTGTACAATGTATTATACTAGTGGTGAGCTACCATCCTTTTACTTAGTGGTGAGATGAAATAAATTGTAATAATGATGTCCGAAAGTTAGAATACAGGTGAAATTAGTTAATGGCAAAAATAATAGTGATATCATCAATACGATTTTACCCTTTTTTTGTCGTATGATCAACCAGGTAAACCAAAACAATTTTATTAATTCGTGTGGCCAAAAATGAACGTTACATATTTTGCTGCATGTCGTTAATCAAAATTGATGCGTCATTGTTATATGAATCACTAAAATATAAACCATATACGTCAACAATAAAACCGTCAGGTGCAACAAATCCAGCTTTAACTAAATTATATTTTTTATGGACTGAAAATGATTGCCTTTATATTCTGAAATTGAAACATTTTGGTATTTTCAAATAAGTACAATCTGGATGCAAAATTACTTGAGGAATTTCTGGATTGGCATTATACAAAATATTAGAAAATGAATTCACACGTCTTTGGATAAAAAGTTCGCGATTTCTAACATCGTTACACTGGACACCAATATTTTCTGGCACAAATCTTAAACTAATCGTGACCAATAATATTTGGTTACTGACATTTTGTCTTGATGAGTAACCAAACATGGACGCAATGAACACATCCGATAAACCTTGACGTAATTTTATTAAAAAGGCCAATAAATTTCTCTTCTTTATCTTTCTATGATTTCCATAAAGAACAACGGAATCACAATATGTATATAATTCTCTAAATTGTCTCTTCGACAAAAACACAAGACTTTTAAATTCTGTATCTTCAAAATTATCTTCGTGACTATATTTTGTTTTGAAAATATTGGACGAGTAATCGTTCATTTTTGAAAACTATAATAATGAAAGAAGGAATGGTAATAAGATTTAAAAAAAAAACGGGGATGGATTACAGCAGTATCGCTTAAATGGCGATTACAACACCTAATATTACTTTGTATAAATATCTAAGTTTTCATATAAAAATCTAGCCTTGCCTCGAAAGTTAATCTATTTCGATTTCTTCTTATACATATAAAATATTTGATCGGAGATTTATAAGCAAGTACTTCAATGGGGCCTATTGCTCTTGGATCTTGTTCTAATTGACGAACTGAACATATTCTCGAATTGTAGTGGAAACAAAGTTTTGCATTAAGTGGTAATGGCATCAAAAACTTTTAAAATTGTTTCTAATAACATAGTTCAAACAGAATAATGAAATATACAATGTAAAATAGAACGTAGTCTGAAATTATTGCAAAGGTTACATTACTGAGTGTTAACATTATTATAATATTTTAGTTGCTAGTAAATTTAAGGCTCTCCAACGTTTTAGCTTATAGAATCCTTTTGCAATTCCGATTGATAAAAAAAAAGAAATAAAAAAAAGTTGTCATATGCCTAGATAATATTGCATAGTATGAAAAAAGTATTTAGGTACAGGGGCGTGGAATAGCCAATCATTAGGAATTGGCCAGAATTAAATATCCTTAGTATTTATAACAGGAAGTTTATTAATAAATTACTACTGCGAAAACTGATAAGATTTTTTTATATGGTTTTATTTTGACTAAACTAAACGTACCTAATCTACAAAAATAGAAAAAAGTGGTAGACTGACATCTGTACTCTATATAAAAATCAGGAATTACTCTTTAATTAGAATATGTCTTTTGAATCATTTTTTCAAGGAAACGTAAAACGGAATTTGGTTTTTAGGTAGGTATACCAAGTTTTTCGCTAAATGTGTTTTTTTCGTAATTAGTTTTTATGTAGTTCTGTTACTTATAAAAATTATCCAGTGTTACCTATATAAATCAAAAAAATGGTCAGAATTTATTTCATGAAAAATGTACCTTATTTCAATAACTGATATTCCTAATGTTTTGAACACTCTGTATAATTTATTTTACAAATTGCAAGTAAGAATTGACCAACTATATACAAGTGTAAGACGTGCCTAAGTTTCATGGAAAAGACAAGAATTGTTTAAGAGTGGTAAAGATAAATATGAAAATATTAATTCTGCACGCAATACTTTTGACTCCTTCTAACAGCTCACCCTGTTGAGCTGCAAACTTAAGGTCCATAAGAAAGTTGCCGTTAATGATCTGAAAAATAACATACTAAGATTTGAACAGATTCTGTCAGTATCCAAAATCAATGTAAAAAGTGCGGGGTCTTTTGAATCAAACTATATGCAACTAATTTAAATAGTATTAAAACTGAAATCGTAAATGTGGAGGTGGAGCTAAGGCAACAATTTGGCTTCCACGCGAGAGATCCGGGTTCGAATCTGGGCGGGGAATTAACTAAATTTTTTTTCAATATTTTATTTTATAAATCAGTAAAAGTCCTAAATTATTTTAGTTATTTTCTTTTAATAACAAAATATACTGTACAACTCGAGTAGATTGGCCATGGCTATCATATTCACTCTTGTTGCACAAACTACTATTTTAATATGGAAGTCCTATTTATATCATGAGATTCCAGATTTTTTTGCTATAACAGTTATTTATGTACTAAGCAAAGTGATTCTTTATCAAACCAGTCTGGGATTATGAACCGAGCGAGAGAAGCGAGTAACAGGCGTGTTCGATAAAGATACTTTGCTGACGTGATCCATACAAATTTTTATCGCCAACCGTAAATAATTATAATAAATAAAATAGGAGATATTATAACATTACATTTTAGAATGACAAAGTAAACAATCAGAAAAATTACAGCGTCTACAAAACAACTCAATTACATACTATTTCTGTCAGATGGTCATAGTCATGATAAATATTAGAGGCAGATAAAATATTTGATTTTACAGTGAAAATTAAATTTGATCGGTTATCAAAAAAGTGAAGGTTATAAAAAAATTGAATATTTATTTAATTAAAAATAGCCATGATCACTTTTCGAATGGCATAGGAGTGTTAATAAATCAATAAAATTTCATAAAAAATATGCCTCATCTGGTTATCAGATAGGTGAAGGTCGACATCCCATGATCTCCTCTACTATAAGGAATGTATGATATGTATTTGTAAAGACCTAGGGGTTTGACACAAACTGACAATATTTACTTAGTTTAGTGCATTTATTTGTTTGTTTATTGTACCTACTTATTTATTTGGTTTATTATACTTATTTATTTTGTTTATTGTACTTATTTATTGCACTTTTGAAATATTTTCAAAATATTAAATGTTATTTTCCATATGTACGTGTTTTAATTTTAAATCATTTCATTCGGTCTTACATCCATCTAGTTGAGTTATAATGACCTCCGGGGAACTTTTATTTATATTCATGTTCGCTTTAGACGGGTAGAAGTCTCTTTTAATTTATAAAACACCTTATTTTGTAAAATAGGATGTCACTGTACCCCATGTACGATTTTATAATTTTTATTTTACTAGGCAGCCCGACGTCATAACTGATTTGTTTACATCAATGATGGGAGGAAGAAAAGGAAGAATTTTGAAGATTTGCATTATTTAGAAAATAATTTACTTTGTCAAGTGTCTCCTAAGATGAAATACAGGCTATTCAAACTTGTAGTATCCCACTATTTTTATTTCATTTTGGGAAAATAAATACGTACGGACATATAGATAAAGGTTGGAACGTGATCTGAAACCACTTTTCTGACGTTTGATTTGGTTTTTACGGCAATACATTTCATATTTATTTCTCTAAACGAGTTTTCAAAAAAAAAAATTAAATTTTGGAAAAGCTGCTCCAGATAAACACGTATAACTTTTACCTAAAGATATATTTTTCTCGCTAAAAATAAACTACGATATAAAATTGGGGAACTTTGCATGGCTATATTACGTAAAAGGAGACAATTGCCAACGTATATTTCCTACAAAAAAACCTTTAAACCACTAAGTATTCTTTTAAAGCTAAAACGATTATTATTTATTTCTTATATAAGTTTATTTTAAGAAAAACAAAGTGAATGTACTAATTTGACATACCTAAGCGGTATTCATATATTTAGTAGGTAACCAAATAGTTACAGCCGGTTGCAAGAACGATTGTTAAAATCTCTCGTTAGCTAAAGAACAAATAACTAACTGAGATTAAAACTGGCAACGGCGCTTTTCCAACTGACAGTCTGTCGCTTCACAGCTGATCACGGGAGATTTTTAAATTAATGATGTTAATTTGGTAATATTTTTTGGAAAATTAATTACAAATAAAGTAAAAAATGAAATTGAGGCTCAACCTTTACTGCTATGGTTAAAAAAATCGGTTAATCATCCTCACTCAATGTAATGCCAGGTGTTTCAATGGATCTTGTGCTCAATGTAAAGAATTACTCCTAAGAAATAATATACCTACACAGTAAACAGGTTTAATTTTCAATAATCATACCTATATTTCCTTTAAACATTAAACACTATCCCTATCTTTTTTCGACATCGGTTCATCTTTTTTAATAGACAAACAGGGACAGTCGGTTCAGAGAAAAAATGTTTTACACATGAATATAATTTCTTAAAATAAATAGAAAGGTTCCAATAAGTCACTGAAAAAAAGAGGAAAATACTCATTTAACTGCCCTTCTAGTAGTGCTCGATTAAAAATCTATGATTTGTGTAACAATTAGTTTAAGGCAACAGTATTTAAATATATTTTGTCCCTTTTATATAAACTAAAACTATTTTTCTTGTACTTACTTTACATTTTCTCTTTCCCTTTGTCACACCATGGAAAAGCACATTTTGGTAAGCTAAATCTCGCCCTTTCTACTGTACATTATTTTTTTAAATGTAAGTACATAATTAAAAATATGTTTAGTTTTGATCATGTGTGCAAACCCCATTTATTGTGGTAATATTTCCAATGTATTTTCTATTTTTAACAGACCTCAAAAAAGGGGTAGGTTCTCAATTCATCCGAATATATTTTTTTATGTATATTCAGCGATCATTCTTTACTATGTTGTCCGATTTCTGATTATTTTTTTTGTTAGAAAGGGGGTTCCTAAGGGATGGTTCCATAATATAAATTTGGTCAAGACCTGATTATGGGATTCATGAGAAAATAATCACTCTTCGTTTTTTGTACTCGTCAGTTTTTTTTAAATTAATTTTGTAACTTATACATTTTTCAATAAATCAAAGTAAAAAACGGTTTAAATTGGGAAATTTCTAAAGTTCAGTATCTATTTTTTAGTTAGAAATGGAAAACTGGAGGAGAGATGGTAAAATCTTTGGTATGAGAAATAAATTCACATTTGACCTATTCTTGAAAATCTTATACAGTTCCTTTAATCCCTTCAATTTGGATGCTATATTTATTTGCTAATAAACTAATGCTAGAATTTATTTTTTATTTAAGAACAACTTTCTATTAGTACAATATTGGAATTTCTATATTGTTGAGAAAATTAAATAATTTTATGATATTAGCTTTTATAGGTTGTGTAATAGTCGAAATTTAGAATATTAAATTGATACTATGTACAAATTACACTTATTTACGTTAATATATTTGCTTTCACATTTGTAATTTACAGATTTGTAGGTTATAAATAAAACACTAAATTCATTTTAAAATTTTATTTTTTAGGATTAAATTAATATACACAAAATACATAACATAATAAAAAAATATAATAAATCTACAATAAATAAAAATACATTTAATTTGCCCATCATTATTAAGAACTCTAATTCTAAAAAATAAACATTCAATCCAGGATTTCTTTTTGGTTATGACAGGTTTCAAGTTGACTAGTAATTTTGTGTTAAAATTTACAGTTTGCCTAACGTATTGGATACGTCTACTTAGCCAGTTCCACATATTTAATAAATGTATAAAAAAAATGGATTATTTCAACATAGGTACAAACAATAAAAATGTTATTACTGATAGTAGTTTAATACTAAATATTTACTTTTTCTGAAAATAGGCAGGAAAAAACTAAAACTATTCATGCTATCATCTTATGAAATATTTTAAAATATTTAGCAAACACCTATATTACTACAAAGTAACGCCTATTTAAAAATAAAAATATATTGCTACAAGGCTATACCGCCGTCATAAGCCAAACCCCCATAACTGACAAACTACAAATATTTGAGGTTATTTGACCATTCTGATACTAATCCATTTTTCTTTTTAAAAAGTAAACGAAATACCAGCAATTTTTATTCTGTATCCTAAAAAGTCAACTTGATTCTATAATGTAACTAACATTTTTCTAGAGAATTCTTATCAAAAATCAACCCAAAACATTAAATCACACTTATTTATATACCTAGTTAAAAACATTATTCAAAACTTGTCTTTAATTCAACAAAAGCAGCTATATTGTTAACACATATCAAAATACTGGCACTAATAAATTTCTTTTATTGCATATATCTCCATTCTATAGTTTGTGTAGTTACTGGGGCAGTGTCTTTCAAGATTAGTGATCCATACAACAATATTTTTAATTTTGTTTTTACAAAGTTTTCCTTTTTTAACTGTAGGGTTTTGCTTGAGAGTCTGTGCAGGGGGATCGGCAGAGTCCACTTGGACCAGGGAAGGGTTTAGTAGATTCCTTGGGAGTGAAGAGACTACTAGGAGAAGCAGCTACGGAGACATAATATCAATTATACATCGAGAGCCCCGTCCTCGAGATCACCCTGTAGTATATGCTTCGGTTCTCGTTTTCGGCGTATTGTTTACAGAAAGAATGTGATGCCTCTGCCTGCAGTCCCCAGGTCCACTCTGCTAGTCATTATGTTTCATACGCTCGTGCGGTGAATGTGTTAGAAATAGTGCGTTAGTGACATAGGTACATTAGTTTTGTCTCTGCCAAAATGCCAAAACGGAAGCTAGAAGTTTTCAACAAAGTCCATTAAAAGAAAAATGGAAAAAATTCAACGTATGATGGACAATTTTTCATCAAGTAAGTTCGCATTTAAATCATTTCCCATATTTAGTTTTCAGAACATTCAAGAATCATCAGGGTAAAAACTAGCCATTAATTTCTAATTATGAGTAAAATCTAATTGAGAAATTAACAAAAATGGCACCCAGGAAATTTAGTAAACATGAGTAAAATCTGTTTTCTATTTCCGTTCAGGCAGGAAAACATATAAAAGTTTCATAAGCATGAATAATATCTGCTTTGAGAAATCATTTCATTTATTCCTTTATCACCTGATGTAAGGATGACTCAGGTCGATGGCATATATTTTGAACCGCTTATCGGTAAAAAAAAAAAATATATATATAAAACAAACACATTGTTCCCTTTTTTTGCACATATTATTCACAATAAACGTTTTAAAAAGCGACAATAATATTGCCTTTGGATTTAGACAGTGGCGTAGGGTTTTCAATGTTGGATTTTTCTACTTTTTAGGTGATAATGACTCGGAAAGTTATAATAGTGACTCAAACACTTCTGAGTCAGAACCCAATGGGGATGCAGACTTACAACTTAGGGGGACTGCATCGCCCGAAAGTCAACCGCCCATAACTGAAGCTCCTGCCGATCCTACCGAAGTGCTTTTGGGATCTCTCTCTAAAACTGAAGACAAAGAGGGCCCTGAAATATTTCCAGATTTAGCAGTACGTTGGCAGTCTTATTTATCTGTTGGATTAGACAAAGAATCCAGGAAAAAATTATTAGAGGATTGGCATTCTCCAAAAAATTACAGTTTTCTAAAGGCTCCAGTATTAAATCCTGAAGTCGCGTTTCTACTTTCACCAGCAGAGATTAAAAAAGATAAATTTCTTCTAAACATACAGAATCTGTTGGGAAAAGGACTTTCGGCCCAAGGCGCGGCTTTATCCAAAATTCTTGAAGAACAAGACACAGTCGACTCAACTACAAAACAGGCATTGGTGGACTCGGGAAAACTCCTAACAGATACATTCCACTCTATATCGGTCCATAGAAAATTTCAACTCCACAAGTCTTTAAATGACAAATCCCAAAAAATTTCCATTGGCCAAAATGTAGATACATATCTTTTTGGATCCGACTTTGCGCAAAAATGCAAATCGGTTAAGGATGCCGAAGCGGTTGCAAGAGAGCTCTTCAAGCCTCATTCAGGAAATAAACCGGTTCCATCCACTTCCGGTGCCAAATCTTTAAACTTCCAGCGCCCATCCTTCAAAAAGAGAATGAAATCGAACGAAAAAAGAAGGGGGGAGCCATACACGTCATACCGACAATCGAAAGATCTTCCGAGGGAGTCCAGCAGGAAACCAGGATATTACACCAAGAACAACAACCGGAGCAGATTCCATTAGAGGTAGGTCATGCAGGCAGAATTAAATATTTCTTGGAAAATTGGGAAAAAATTACCCAGGACAGAAGTATCCTACAATGGGTTACTGGATACAAAATTCTCTTTTCAAGGTTTCCAACACAGAAAAAAGTTCCCAAGCAAAATCTTAGTCAAAAATTTCTAAAACCCATTACTGAGCTTAAAAACTTAGAGGCAATCAAAAAAAGTAAACGTTGTAAATATCAATATGTTTCCTCGTACTTTTTAAGGAAAAAACCTAACGGAAAACAAAGATTCATTTTGAACCTTAAGTGTCTAAATACTTTTATTGATTGTCCACATTTTAAACTAGAGGATTTTCGTTCCGTAAAAAATATTATATCAAAACACTGTTACATGGCAAATATCGACTTAAAAGATGCCTATTTTCTGCTACCAATACACAAAAAATATAGAAAATTTTTAAAGTTTAAACACAATAATCAACTATATGAATTCACTTGTATGCCTTTCGGCTTGTCCATCGCCCCCTATATTTTCACTAAAATATTTAAGCCCATTATGAATCACTTAAGATCACTAGGTTTTTTGTCTGTGCTGTATTTGGACGATATTTTATTATTTGGCAAAAACAAACAAGATTGTTATAACAACGTTAATTATACGATCCAATTGCTCACATCATTAGGTTTCTTAATAAATTATGAAAAAAGCTTGCTTGAACCTACTCAAGAAGTAAAATTCTTAGGGTTTATATTTAATAGCAATAAAATGACCATGTTCATACCACCAGAAAAATCCGAGAAAATATTAATCATAATAAAATCAATAAAAAATAAAAATATTATAAAGATAAGAGACTTTGCCAGATTCATCGGCATCCTAGTGTCAGTATGTCCAGCCATTCCATATGGTTGGGCTCACATTAAAAATTTTGAATATTGCAAATACAGATCCTTAAAAAGATGTTTCGGTAACTACGACGACACACTTAAAATCAATAAAGAGTTGCATGACGATTTTTCCTGGTGGATAGCGAACCTTTCCAATAGTGAAGTTAGTTTATTAGAAACTCCCTATGTATTAACGATATTCACGGATGCTAGCAACTCAGGATGGGGGGCATCTTGCAACGACAAATCAACTTGGGGTTTTTGGAATTTATTTGAAAAGAAAAATCACATTAATTACCTCGAGTTATTAGCCGCCTTCAACGGACTAAAATCTTTTGCCAAAAACCACAGTAATTGTAACATTATACTTAGAGTCGATAATATAACCGCCATATCACACATAAATAGAATGGGGGGCATTAGATTCCCTCACCTAAATGACATTACCAAACAAATTTGGAATTGGTGCGAAAAGCGGAAAATAATAATCTTTGCATCCTACGTTAACACACGGGACAACGTGATTGCAGATAGGGCTTCTAGACAAACACCAACAGAATCTGAATATAGTCTTAATCACACCGTCTTCCAAGAAATAAAAAACGTTTTTGGCACTCCTCAAATCGACCTATTTGCTTCCTACCAAAATAAAAAATGTCAGGTTTTTGTCTCTTGGCACCCAGATCCTCAATCCTCCTTTATAGACGCGTTTACACTTAACTGGGGAAATCACTTTTTCTATGCATTTCCACCGTTTTCGCTTCTACCAAGGGTTTTAAAGAAAATAAAAGCTGATAAAGCAAAAGGAATCGTCGTTGTGGAAAACGCAACCCTGGTTCCCAGTTTTGGAAAATCTACGAATAACAAAGCCAATATTTTTTTCCGATGATAAATCATTATTACTTTCTCCTTCCAGGAAACCTCACCCACTATGGAAGAGCATTATCCTGGGTGCATCCGTACTCTCTGGCTAGCACATAGATCAAGAGGGGTCCCAGAAAGCGTCATAAATATATTAATTTCTTCTTTAGCAGAAAACACCATAAAACAGTACAATAGTACTTACAAAAAATGGTGGGAGTTTTGCGGAGGTAACGATGTGTTTAACGCCGAGCCTAACAAAATTATGGAATTTTTAAATGCTGAGTTCGAAAAAGGATCAAATTACAACACTTTAAACCAACACCGCTCGGCTATAAACACATTGTTACAATCTACAGACGACCCCTCAATAACACGATTCATGAAAGGTGTGTTTCGACTGAGACCAGTTTTTCCAAGGTACAATGAAACGTGGGACCCTAACCCTGTTTTAGATTATTTCGAGTCTCTCGTGCCCTTAAACACATTGCTCTTGGAAAAACTGACTTACAAATTAGTTATATTATTGGCGCTCACGACAAGTCAACGAGTCCAAACTCTAACGAAAATTAAATTAAGCAACATTAAATACTTTAAAGAAAAAATAGAAATTAACATACCAGACATCATTAAAACATCAGGACCCAGAAAATGCCAACCAAAAATAGTACTCCCCTACTTTAGTGAAAGACCTAATATATGTGTTGCATCCACCCTAAAATTTTACATAGGCTACACCAAAACATTAAGAAAAAACAATGACCAACTTCTAATAACAATCAAAAAACCTCACCATCAGGCTACAGCCCAAACAATATCCAAATGGATTAAAAAAGGGTTAACGCTGGGTGGTGTTGATACACATGTGTTTAAAGCACACAGTACTCGCCACGCTTCTACGTCTGCAGCCTTCAGAGGAGGGCTAAATATTGAAACGATTAGACGTACCGCAGGGTGGAGCGACAGGTCAAATGTTTTTGTAACTTTCTACAACAGACCAATATCCGAGGATTTAGACTTTGCAAAAACGTTAATAAATAAAAATTAAAAGGTTTTGTTATATTTGTTAAATTATTATTATATTGTTATATGTTATATTCACAATTCGATATTCATAGGCACATTTACAATTAGTTTCTTTATATAAGTATATAGGTTTTTACGTTAATTAGATTGTGTATAAATAAGCATAATGTATTTGTAAAATCAAAAAGAAAAACATTTGGTAAGGTTAGTCTGACACAGTGTAATTCAAATACATTACATATATACATTAAAAAGACTACATCTGTATTATTTTGTATTCTTCAGCTATATAGCATTAAAACACTAAATAAACTGCAGTGTTTTTCCTTTCTTTCAACCAAACTGAGATCGTTAAACCGTCTTTAAACATCTACAGGGTGATCTCGATGTATAATTAGAGGTTAAACGACTTACCTGTAAGGAAGTTCAATCCTCAATTATACGAGAGAGCCCCGTCCGAAGAGATCACACCCGCCCTCCTCAAGCCCAGAATACACGATCTGAGTAGAAACATAATGACTAGCAGAGTGGACCTGGGGACTGCAGGCAGAGGCATCACATTCTTTCTGTAAACAATACGCCGAAAACGAGAACTGAAGCATATACTACAGGGTGATCTCGAGGACGGGGCTCTCTCGTATAATTGAGGATTGAACTTCCTTACAGGTAAGTCGTTTAACCTCTAATTATTGATTTGTTCACCTACAGAATAATAAATAAATATATATGATTCTAGAGCTCTTAAAAGTATGTTCCAAAATATAATGATATAACCAAATTTATAGGTAATTCGTCATTGAAGAAGTTGTAACTTGAACCTCCATAGAGATTATTCAGCACATATGAGGTATTACTTATTCAACGATGATATTTAGCTGCAGTTAATTAGAACGTAATTATTTATTGCAATGCAAGAACCTAATTAGACCTACAGTTATACTTTACTAAAATATGTAAAAGTATTTGTGATAATTATACATGATGGTCCAAATTTGACATGTTTATAAGATATTACTAAATTAGCAGGGGATAAAGTACATTTGATGTCGCACCTTTTTTTTAAACTTAACATGTTATTTTAAATCCCATTATAAATTCCTCCCCTGAGTAAAATGCAAGAGTGATTTTTAAAATATCATTATTTTCTTTGGGGGTTTAAATAAAAAATGGTAAATATTATTACCTCGAAAATTTGTACCCCTTAAAAAAATAAGTACGACAATGAATTTTACATATGAAACTATGTCAAATTATTAAATTGTTTTTCAAAATAAAATATTTATTTGAGATAATAAATTATGACAAATTTAGAAAATCACCCTATATTTTCTAAAAAGGATTTATAACATAACTAAGCATTTCATGTTTTTTTCTCAAAAAGGTGACAATGTAAAAGCGTCGAATTTTGTCCACCATGTACAATAAAACAGCTAAGGTTAAATAAAAAATATAAAATTATTTTCATTATTATAACATTACTTTCTTACCAAAAAATGCAGAAGTGGAATCAAAGGAATTCAACGGGGACTCTATTTGATTATAAAAAAATGCTTTAATTTGAGCCCATCTCATCAAGTTGGAGATTTACCATGCCCCCTTCTCGTTTTTCACCCTTAAATAAATAAGAAAAAAATTTAAATAAACAAAAATAATACTAAACGTTAGTCATTTCCAATTTTATTTTTATTTTTTAACTTTAGTAGCTTGAAAAATCTTTAAAATGGGAAAATACAGATATTGCTAAAATTGTATAAATAATAACACATGCAAAAGAAGTTTTATATTGTATACAGGGTGTTATTGAAATACACGTACATATTAAAACTGGGTATTGCGCAGATCCCCACTGAATGTAGAAAAATATTATTTTTTAAAAATACCCCTTATTAAGGGAGTTATTAATTTTTGAAAATTAATTCTAAAACAAACGTACTTCACTGATATGTTGAGGATGACCTATATAAATTAGGTTTATTTACCTATTTTAAATATCAACAGTAATTTTAATATGCAAGTTTTTGTCAGATGATAAGAAAACTAGTCTTGTAAGAAATAACCATGTTGCCAAGATTTTCGAATTAATGTCTATTTCCGAAGACTGGTTTTTACTACC
This sequence comes from Psylliodes chrysocephalus, assembly GCA_927349885.1. Lineage (NCBI taxonomy): Eukaryota > Metazoa > Arthropoda > Insecta > Coleoptera > Chrysomelidae > Psylliodes > Psylliodes chrysocephalus. The sequence continues at coordinate 40,699,544 of OV651823.1, forward strand.
CTCGTTATCAAAAAACTAGAATATTTGATAAATGATTGTTTTTAAACTATACATTTTTGAAACTATAGATTATTAAAATTTTAGTTGATTTACGAATGTGGCTAACACGAGCGCGTCATTTCCAAGTTGGTAAAAAGTGTTGTTACGATTACTTTTAAATATTTTTTTACGATGCCACTATTTACGAATATTGAACTAACGGATGTAGTGCTGGTTTATGGGGCAGCTGGAGAAAATTCTCGGCAAGCACAAATCCTGTATCGCGAACGGTTTCCAAATCGGAGAATTCCGGACTGTCGTACGTTTATTTCAACTGTTCAGCATCTAAGAGACCATGGAAAATTTGAGAGTGTCAATGCAGATCGAGGGAGAACAAGAACACAAAGAACATTGGCGGCCGAAGAAGAAATATTGGAAGCTGTTAAAAACCGGCCTCAATTAAGTTGTAGAAGACTAGGTCTTGAAATTGGAGTGTCCTCATTTGTTGTGTGGCGGACACTTAAAGAACAAGGTTTATATCCTTATCACATCCAAAAAGTCCAGGCCTTATATCCAGGTGATGAAGAAAAGAGAGTGGAGTTTTGTGAATGGATGATTCAAAAATGTGTTGATATTCCTGATTTTCTAAAAATATTATTGTATACTGACGAGGCTTCATTCACTCGTGATGGCGTGTTCAATATGTACAATACGCATATTTGGAGTGATGAAAATCCTCACGCCATTAGGGAAACTGGGCATCAAAGAAAATTTTCAATAAATGTTTGGGCTGGCATAATAGATCAGTATTTAATCGGGCCTTATGTTCTCCCGAACAGATTAAATGGGCCAGGATATCTCCACTTTTTAGAAGATATTTTGCCAGTACTCCTAGAAGAGATACCGTTACAATTAAGGCAACGGATGTGGTACCTACTAGATGGCGCTCCTCCTCACTTTGATTTAAACGTACGGCAGTTTTTGAACATTAGATTTCCTCAAAAGTGGATAGGCAGAAATGGACCTACTAAGTGGCCTCCGAGATCTCCGGACTTAAATCCATGCGATTTCTTTTTGTGGGGTCACATGAAACAACTGGTTTATAATGAACCTATTAATAGTGTTGAACAATTAACCAATAAAGTTAATGCGGTAGCCGAGGAACTACGACAAAATCCAAGACTAATTTCTAATGTTCAAAGTTCTTTGGAAAGACGATTGCAAGTGTGTGTAAATAATAATGGACGGCATTTTGAACAATTACTGTAATAAACTTTATTTTGAATTAATTGGTTTTGCTACGGCAACAGTGCAATTTCTATGGGTAAGTTCAATTTCGATTTATTTTACTTCTTTAAATATGGAAACTAGTAGGTCGGAAAAGGGGACTCTTCCCCAATATTTAAATTTTAGAATTTGAAGTTAAAATTGGTGCCAATCGTTTTTGGTCATTACATACTATTCCCCATTTTAATATGTACGTGTATTTCAATAACACCCTGTATATAAAAGTGATTTAATTTCTGTTTAAATTAAAATCCTATGAATTAATCTTTTAAAATATAAAATTTGTGTTAAATAACATTATTATAGGTACTTTGCTTAGAAAATTAATTTTAAACATATTACTGCATACATTTTTAATTTGATTTCAAATAAATTTTTTCTTTTATTACTAAGAAGGCACAATATTCTATACTATATAGAAGTATATTAATGTTGCTGTCCCAGGAGGGTGGGTGTACAAATATTATGAATATGCAAATGATATGTATAATAAAAGTGTCCTTTGAATGAGACAAACAAATACGAATCTTGTCCTGTATCTCCTTCTATTTGACCTCATGTAAAGTTTAGTTTTCTTTTTGTTGTAAGTATCTCACTTTTAGATTTCCTTGTATCAGTTTTATATTTAATAAAAGCGAGTTATTCCTAAATAGTATTTTGGCCAAAACAACTTCTTAGCCATGCAATAAAGAGGTCTTCTTTAATTACCTAAAATTTTAACCCCAAAAATATAGTTAGAAATACAAATTAAGTATGTAATAAAGTGAATGTTTTTGAAGGAATTTTATGTACTTATTATTAATTTACTTACCAAGTGGATTTTCTTCTATCGGTAGCAATAAATTGCTTGCGATTTTTTTTTGTCAATCATTACAATACTTCAACTAAACGAACTCAAATTGAACTTTTATAATATACAGGGTAGCTGTTAAAGATGAAACCAAACCTATAGTGCTTAAACGGTTCAACATACAAAACCCAAAATTTCAGAATTTCAACTAAATATATTTGCGCATATTTTAGCCCAAACATTATGTTTTTTATAATTACAAAATTTTAAGCATGACTGCCATCTTGATTTTTTTTAAATAGCAACATAGGTCATGTGATATACCATTTGAAAGGGTTTAAAAAATTTATGTATTTGACGTCTTGTGTCAAATGCACATCCTTCTACGCTCCCTAATAATAATATCCTTTTTGTTGTGTTTAGACCCCATATGTGATACATTTTTGTAATCAGGGTGCTAAACCCTTTCAAATGGTATATCACATAACCTATATTGCTATTTCAACAAACCAAGATGGCGGCCATGCTTAACATTGTGTAATTATAAAAAAAATAATTTTTGGGCTAAAATAAAATATATTTAGTTAAAATTCTGAAATTTTGGGTTTTGTATGTTGAACCGTTTAAGCACTATAGGTTTGGTTCCATCTTTAACAGCTACCCTGTATATATTCAAAGTACTTCTCGACACTCACATAAATTGGCTGGAAAATTGAAAACAATAATTGAAAAATTCTAAAATATTAATCAATAAAGATACATCTGTCAAAGTAAATGGTGACTTGGCGAGACGGAGGAAGCGACGTTGTCAATTCACGTCGTCGTTCAAAATTAACAGAAGAATGCAACCCGTACTACACCTTTAGTAAGATATTTGGGTTTAACGAGTCATTAGATATTTAACGATCGTTGTTGCAACCCGCTGTTAATATAACATGAAGTAATTTTTTAAAATAAAGTGCATGATCTCAAAACAAATAATCTATAATAAATGCGGATAAAACGAGGGGTAAAATAACAATAAATTAAGGGAAATACTTAAAAAGGACAGGTTTAAAGAGTATTATCACAAGAAAGTATATTTGTTCTGTTTATTTATCAAGTATTGTTTGAGGTTACTTCTGAATACATTTATTGTTTTTTTTTTAAATTCTGTAGGCAGTCTATTAAATTTTTTAAACCTTTAAAAAAAATTGTATTTGTTGTGATATTGCGAATTATATTAAATTTTTTCTAATAGATCTGATGCGATGGTACTATGTCATTTTTATTTTATAAATAAATATCAGTCATGTATTGAACATAATTCTGAACTGAAAGACAATTTATTTCTTTTAACATAGTTGCAATACTCATACCTCTGTCCTTTATTAATATTATATAAACAAGCGAAGTAAGGAGCCCAAATATTTTACATGAGCAGGCTTAAGAGGTAAAGGGGCTAATTATTATTGGATAAATTGCTCGAAAAAGTGTTTAAACCCTAATCAAAAGGCGATATAGAATGGTTTTAAAAATCAAGGCTTGTGAAAATCATCAAACCATGTGATGAACCTAAGTAATGCCAATGCTTCACAAACCAAAAAATTCAACGTGCTAATACTACTATCGGCTTTCGATATTTCGTTCCAAGTTAAATCATTTTTCGTTTTTGTTACGCTACGAGTTTACCCTTGTGGGCCTCAGTCTCAATAAGGTGGGAACCACCATTTTAGCGTCTCTCGAATTATTGTATTTGTTTGAACCTACGGACCCTGAGATTAAGAAGTGAAAGTCAAGTTATAGGGTGAGTTAAATATTTTTTAATATATTATAAAATTGATTTGTCATAACAACATTCTTTATATTTTATCAAAATTATATAATTTAAAACAAAACTAAATTTTTTTCATATCAATATATATGTATGACAGGTAACTATTCTTTACGGCCGCGTCATTCATATATGTATGACGGTCGATATTTCACTGCAGGCTGCGTCGTTCACGTATGTATGAAAGCCTATGCTTTATAAATGGGGTTTTTGTTTTTGATGTTCAGGTATACTTGGCCTGAAAAAAATTGAAGTATTTTGGATACAGGAGTAAGAAAAATATATAGTGTAAAGCAGGTATGGGCAACCTTTGCTTCGCTGAGGGCGTAATTTTGGGACTTAATTAGGTCGCGGGCCATAGGCAAGAAATAAGTAGGTAGTAGTGAATAAAAGAGCGACAAAAATTCACACATTTTTTTTATTTATTAATTATAATAGCTATGCTCAATCATATAAAAAGCAAGTTAATAAAAAAAGATCAAATAAAAATTAATGAGAGACTTGAGTTTGAAGCTGAGAAACAAGATGATCAATATTGGGTTCAATATCACTAGTACATAGGCGCAAAGTGTTTTCTAAATTAACATCTGTAAGCCGAGTACGATGCTTATTTTTATTAATTTTCATGATTGAAAAAAGCTGCTCACATTTATACGTGCTTCCAAATGTGCAAATTATTTTTCGTGCGAAAGCTCTCAGCCGTGGATACTTTTCTTTGGAAAGGTATGTTCTGTAAAATTCGCTTAGTTCCACATCATCAAATTTAGATTTCAAATATGAGTCTTCTTGAAGCTCGATCAACTTCATTTGTAGGTGAAGCGGAGCATCTTCCACACTACACTTACAAGGATTTGCAAAAATATTGAAAGTGCTATCCATATTCTTAAAATCGGAAAATCGATCGGTAAATTGCTCGGACAGTAGTTTCAATTCTTCAGTATAACGACCGTATTCAATATTTTCGTGACTGGATAATGTTGAAAAATGAAAACAGTTTGAACTTCTCATTTGTGTTTCCCATAAGCGAATTTTGTTTTGAAAAGCTATAAGATGACTGTACAACTGATTTACCAATTGCCCTTGTTTTTGGAGCTTCAAGTTCAGATCGTTTAAGTGTCCTGTGATGTCTACCAGGAATGCCAAGTCACAAAGCCAAGTTGGATCACAAATTTGCGGTAATGTTTTCTCTTTCATTTCCATAAAATCAGCTATTTCTTTTCTAAGGTCATAAAATCTTTTTAGCATTTTACCTTTGCTTAGCCACCTTACTTCGCAATAATATGTCACATCATCGTGTTCTGAAGAAAGTTCATCCAAAAATGCTTTAAACTGGCGATGGTTAAGACCGCGGGATCTAATGAAATTAATGGTATTTACTACCACGTCCATAACATTCTTCAATCGAATGGACTTGGAGCACAAATTTTGTTGATGAATAATGCAATGCAGAATTATTAAATCACATTCTTGCACATTCATAGCTGTTGCTCTTTCCTTCAGAATTCCGATAAAACCGTTTCGTGAACCGACCATTGAAGGCGCACCATCCGTGCACACTCCAACTAATTTACACCACTGTAAACCAAATTGCTCAAAAGTACTTTGCACCTCGGCAAAAATATCTTTTCCAGTAGTGGTCCCTTGTAGCGGCCGCAAAGCCAGTAATTCCTCTGTCACTGCAACTTCTTCATCAACACCTCGTATAAAAATAGCTAACTGGGCAGTGTCAGATAAATCTGTACTCTCATCCAAAGCAATCGAAAAAGCTTGAAAACTAGCTAATGTATCAGTCAATGTTATTTTGATATCACTTGCCATCATATCTATACGTCGAACAACAGTACGTCGCGATAAGCTCACTTTCTCAAACTCTCTCTTCTTTTCTGGACACAAAAGTTCTGCAACGTCTACTAGGCACTCTTTAACAAACTGTCCCTCAGAAAATGACTTCGATGTTTTCGCTATTTTGGAACTAATTATAAAACTAGCTTTAACAACACTGTCTAGATTTGATCTTTGTGAATGGAACATTTGTTGCTGTTTCCCTAAATCGGTAATGACTTTTTTAATTTTATCCTTTCTTAACTGGCCCATGAGTGAATTATATTGAGCAAAATGCTTACTGGAGTAATGCCGCTTCATATTGTATTCTTTTAAAACAGAAATTGTTTCATTGCACAACAAACACATAGGTTTACCACTGTGCAAGATAAAAAAGTATTCATCAGTCCATTTGTCTTGGAATTGACGACATTCCGTGTCCACTTTCCGCTTTTTTGAACCAGACATGTTTTTGCTTGAATATTTCCCACGTCGTACGTTTATCGGTTGTTAAGAAGTAATGAGGCGACGCGCGCTAAGCGGTTTATATATTACCCCCAATAAGTAACTAGAATACACTCGATCGTACGCAAGCGCATCGGGCGGCTTGTTTCGCGCATGCTTTGCTCAGGTCTCAACTCGCATAGACTTGCAAAATAGCAGTTTGGTTTGGCATTTGCAAGATCGCAAGCTCTTTTAGTGGTATTTTTGTGTGCGTTCACGTTGGAGAAAATTTTGGTTCACTTGTTGGGTTAAGAGAATTCTGATGGAATGGAAGAAATTTCAAATTAGAATTTAGTTTTTGCTTTAAATGTTCTATGTTCCGAATTCAGAAACGTTTTGTTTATGTGTTTGTTCTTTTAATGTTTTTATGGTCTTAGAATAACTGTTTTTTTTAAGTTCGTTCTTTTTTACTGGGTGGTTTTCTTAAAAATATTTAAAATGTTTTATTATAATGTTTTTGTTATTATTTTTTATTGTTATTGAACATGATGCATGACCCAATTCCTTTGATTTTTTTATAAAATTTTATGTAATCATAAATTCTCCATAAAACTGACAGCTTCTCGCGGGCCGGATTGAAGCTGGTGGAGGGCCGGTTCCGGCCCGGGGGCCGGGGGTTGCCCACATATGGTAAAGAATCGCATTTATTCTTTTAGGGTTGAAAAATAAAATATAAAATTCTTTAAAAAGTAAACTTAAACTAACTTACAACTCTAAATTGAAGAAAACAATTCAATTTGTAAAGCTTAAAAACCTAAATTAATCAAAATAATAATACATAAAACAAACTGAAATTTATTTATGTTTGGAATTGAAACACGACATGCACATTTGCGGCTGCTTCGGGCATTTTTCACAAAAAGTATATATGTATATGACATGGCCCTACAGAGTAAATATTACAATATTTTTCCTTGATGGGCCACATGTATGACAATATCAAAATAAAAAAAAAAAGGCCAAAAACAGATAAAATACAAAGTGTTTATTAAAATTGTGCAAACCGAACATAAATACGCCGGTATAAAGAAAAAATAAAACGGTTGGCCTGGGGGGAAATTGTCATGTTTCTAGCTTGGCAGTCATAGTGTTAAGGGAGAGATTTAACCGATGTATAGGTACGCAACAATGAGATTATAAGTTGTGAATAAAAACGAAACAAACTAGAAAATAAAACCATATGAAATAAACAAAAAGCATAATAGATAACAAAAATAAAATTTAGTAAATAAGTAAAACATAGAAAAATAAAACAAGTGACTATTTAGTAACCTTGGTGGATCTGCATAATTACTAAAAATCGAATGATCTATATCAAATCCACATTTAAATTGTTTTTCACTACAATTAAGTTACATTATTAATTAATTTTTTGTAACGTTTTCCATTATTGTGAATTGTCAAATGTGCCCGTAAACCAGATTTCCAATTAAATCCTTTTAAACAAATGTCACATTTAAATAATTTTTCATTGCTGTGACTTTTTAAATGTTGTTGTAAGCTAGATTTGTGATTAAATCCTTTTGAACAAATGTCACATTTAAATGGTTTCTTATTACTGTGATTTATTAAATGTCGTTGTAAGCTACATTTTTCATTAAATCCTTTTGAACAAATCTCACATTTAAATGGTTTTTCATTGCTGTGAATTATTAAATGTTGTCGTAAAGTATATTTTCTATTATATCCTTTCGAACAAATGTCACATTTAAATAGTTTTTTATTACTGTGATTTATTAAATGTTGTTGTAAGCTAGATTTGTGATTAAATCCTTTTGAACAAATGTCACATTTAAATGGATTTTCATTGCTGTGAATTATTAAATGTCGTTGTAAGTTAGATTTTCGATTAAATCCTTTCGAACAAATGTCACATTTAAATGGATTTTTATTACTGTGATTTATTAAGCTTGATTTGTAATTAAATCCTTTTGAACAAATGTCACATTTAAATGGTTTTTCATTGCCGTGAATTATTAAATGTTGTTGTAAGCTAGATTTTTTAATAAATCCTTTGGTGCAAATGTCACATTTAAATGATTTTTCATTGCTGTGAATTATTAAATGATGTTTTAAGGTAGATTTTCGATTAAATCTTTTCGAACAAATGTCACATTTAAATGGTTTTTTATTACTGTGATTTATTAAATGTTGTTGTAACCTAGATTTGTGTTTAAATCCTTTTGAACAAATGTCACATTTAAATGGGTTTTTATTACTGTGATTTATTAAATGTCGTTGTAAGCTACATTTTTCATTAAATCCTTTTGAACAAATCTCACATTTAAATGGTTTTTTATTGCTGTGAATTATTAAATGTTGTCGTAAAGTATTTTTTTTATTATATCCTTTCGAACAAATGTGACATTTAAATAGTTTTTTATTACTGTGATTTATTAAATGCTGTTGTAAGCTAGATTTGTGATTAAATCCTTTTGAACAAATGTCACATTTAAATGGTTTTTCATTGCTGTGAATTATTAAATGTCGTTGTAAGTTAGATTTTCGATTAAATCCTTT
>OV651823.1:40708757-40778757 GCA_927349885.1 Psylliodes chrysocephalus
TATCTGGTTATAAGAATCAAATAGATACTATGATAAATTTATTTTACTTGTAGCCTTTTTATTTTTAAGTGTTCAAATATACATTTGTATAATAATAATCATCCCCAAATGTGTTTTGTTCCAGTTCTTTAAATGTATTTACTAGGTTTTTATAGAAGTACTGATTTTAAATTAATAAAAATTTGAGCTGTAAGAAATATTTAAGATTTTTCAATTCTGTATTTTTCGTATTTTTATAGGAGTTAATAATCCCTTTAAGCAAATAAATGTAGTTCGGGGTCGTAGATGTTGGTAATTTGTGTATTGAATAATTTGTACATACACTGGTTAATAATTTAAACAATGTTTTTTCTGATGTACCTAATAATTATTTAAGGTTATCTTGTAGTTGAGGAGTCTAGAAATCCGCATATTCACACCACTCTGAAGTCTAGAATTTGACACAAATTTGAAGTTAAAAATAACGATCGTATTACTTGAAAATCTACAGATTTTTTTTAATTTTTAATCGATGTAAAAATTGGTAAATACATGATAAAAAGTAAAAGTTATTTCAAATAATTAAATATAACTTTGCAACTATATGTTACGATTCCAACTATCAGAACTAGCCAGAACAAGAATGGTGCATTTCCAGACTCTTCAATTATAAGATTACCATTATTTAATGTGCAGCGCAAATATAAAAAAAAAACTACCTAAAAAATGCTGTTCCTGCTTTTATTACTTATGATGGGACTACTTCTCAAAGGAGACAAGAATGTGGAAAGTATTACTGATACACTTACCGAAGTTATCCACTGGGGGTGAAGTGTTAATCTTTTAGGAATATAGGAAATATTTTTTTATATCTAACAACTTAATATTTATTTATTGATAAGTTATAGATACTATGTATTTAAAATTTGAAGTAATCATTATGACAGCAGTGTTCTTCTTATTGTATTCGAATTCTAACACAAATAAAACATCTCATTAAATTTTTGTTAAAATTATTTAAAATTAGAAATAAATACAATTTACACATTTCCCATTATTACACTTTTACTTACTTAATTTATTCATTTCTTATATTAACAATTTAAATTAATAATATAGTTCATTATTTAATTGGAACTCATTTTATAATTTTACTAATTATTTTTTTATATTTGTGGAAAATTAAATATTAAATAAAAGCATAGGAATTGTTCTATTAGATAATAGCAGTAATGAAAAAATAAGTAGGAAAATTTCAAAAGTATAGTTTCCAGATTTATTATGAGTTTTTCATATTAATGTACTCAATAAGTAGGTTTATTATGTTCACTTGTACACATCACAGTTAGCAGCAGACAGTAACAAACCTGACAACACTTCCGATTTCAGAAAAACATTACAACAATTTGTTTTACATTATATATTTCAATAATGTAATATAATAATCATTTATATTTAATTAATGACAAGGTTTACTTTTTAAATAAAACTATATGAGCCCTGTCCCGTTTCAATTAGCACACTTCTCAAATTTATAGTGACTGTCACTACAAGAACAAATCATACATAAATCTGATAAATTACTTTTTTTTTAACCCTTTCACTTCCACTTTCATTAAAAAAATACCATTGTAGTACCTAGATTGTATGTTTTCTTTGTTTATTTTAAGTAAATTAAAATTTTTTCATAGTATTTTTTATTACTCCAAGACATAACGTCCCTGTTCAGGGACATTACAAAAACAAAAATTTACTATGAAAATAATTTTTTTATAATATTAATCCTTAAAAGTAATGCAAATAAAGTAAATAAACCAAAAAGAAAAATTTCTACCAAAATTAACAGATGTATACTTCAGGGTTAATTAAGACAGTGTCCCTCTGGAGGGACAAATACACTGAAAGGGTTAAATATTTACAAATTTTCATGAGTGTTTCATCACCTTTAACTTTGATAACGGCAATAATTCATTAAAACATTGTATTTACAAGTTCTTGAAAATCTTACGTGCAGGGAACCTACTCCATATTTCTAGATTACCCATTTGCTTTAATTCTGGCAGTGATCTTGTGGGTGCTGCACGCCTCTGCTTAAAAATTATCACCCCATATACAAAAAAGCATCTTTATTAAATGAACAAGAAACTAAAAAAAAAAAATAAGCATTATTATTTTTTTTTGTGTACAGCTTCAACATCTAAGGTCATTAGCCTAGTGTTCTATGTAGGTTATGGATTGTACTAGTAGTCTAATACTCCATAGTGTAGAAGTATTAGTACTCTAATACTCCTACACCCCTACAGACAGGCCTTGTTACTGTTTCCTTGCGCCACTTTAGGAACAGCACTGTTAATTAGAACCCAACAGTGAATGGTCGAGTGGGGAATCCTACCAAGGCATCAGAATTAATTTTAAATAATAAAATTAAATAAAAAAATCCCGGCCAACGGTGGGATTCGATCCTAATAAGCATTATTAAAAACTACAAAAAGTGCATAATTTGAAAATCCATATTCAAGCTTGAGATTTGTAAAATTAAAAAAAAATTCCAAATACACATTTAACTTGTTCAATTATGTATTGAATAAAAGGTCTGTTCCAACAATGATCAGAAACAAACCACTGGGTAGTACACAATTTTGCAGTATCGATAAACTACTGTGCAGAATCCTGATGTCAGTAACTCATTTCTGAGCATTGTTGGAACAAACCTAAAATAAATCGAAACCACTTAAAAACAAGCACAACATTTATACTCCAGCATAATTTTTAATTCCTATCAAAATTTTTAATTACTGAATATTTTGTTCTAGTTATATTAAAATTTAAAAGTTCTTACTCTTCATTATAATTATATTTTTTATTTTCCCTATATACCTACATACTATCTCTAACATTTTACAAATTTGATGCCTAATTAAAGATTTCATCTAGCATTGCAGCATTTTTTAGAATATTTGATAGAGCATAGTAGTAACTGCCAGTTAAAACTTTATTTCTAGTATTTAGTTTAGGTAACAGAGACAACGCTTGGAACAGAAAATACATACTTTTGTTAATTCAGAATTTTTAAATGTTGTTTTATATTATAAATCTTTCCAGGTATCCTATATCATTTTTTTTTTATAATTTTCAACCAAAACTGTTTAAAAACAAAAAGTTTAATAAAAAAACACCCATTATATTTAATAAGGTTTATGCTCTAAAACTCACTGTTCTTTTAATGGCAGATTTTTTAACCTCTGAGTAAAGTTAGGTGTAAGTATAATCTATAGCCTAATCAGCAAGTAGTTACTTTCAACTTTATTCAGAGGTAAAAACCTGGCCTTTAATCTTAATATACTTGTGGAGGATGGAGACTACATTTGCTAGGGATTAGGGAATAACGAAGATCTGACTACTATAATAACAATTGCTAAAAACTGTATAAGTTCTATGTACATGCAGATAGAACCATGTGAATAACTTTAGTGCTTCGATAACACAACATTGATAATTAACAGATGAACATATTGGTCACAAAAACAAATTAAATAATATATTCTACCAATCTCATTTTTTCCAAAAAGTACAGTTACAACCTTGTTATTCTTTGAGATGTATTTATTACTGATACTTATTAATAAAAATAATAATAATTGATATAGGTACTTACTGATCTTTGGAAACATATATACTCCAGTCCAGTGAGACTTCATTATTCTGGTATAATGCTATTTCACAGAAATGTTTGTAATTCCAATCACTATGTATGGATTTGATTATAGTAGGTATAAAACTAAATGTTTATTGAATATCTTTAATCTGGGCAATGAAAATCACAAAACTCACTTTAAAAATAATAAGCTTCAATCTGAGTACCATAGTTAAGGTCCACTTCTTCATTTTATAATCAGTAACCCACTGTATTGCTGTTTTTGCCAAAGCCAAAGGTAATATTTGAACACAAAACAAAATCAGCTGTTTTTTATAAACACCCCCATTTCACTTATTTAGTAGCAAGTCTATGACAGCAACTTGTAACTTAATTGGAGCATATTTATTAAATCTTGAACACTTTTTTTGATCCTATAAACTCACACATCAGTGCAGCTTGTTTAAAAAAAAAACACTTATAAGCAACCATCAATAACAATAAACTTATTTGTTGACCATTAATTTTTTCATCTGTACTCCTTCTGATAGTTTTGTCATTTTTCATTTCATATAAACTCGAATTTTCACCATAGAAGAACTATTTTTATGATTCCACTTTTTTTGACAGATAAAAAGATTGCCGCAATTTTCCGCCGTAACGACACTAGCGAACCTAGCGGATTTTGGCTAGGAAGTACGATCGGTTTTGGTATGTTTTTTTCAGGGAGTTGAAACACCTTTATAGTACGCCGTGGTTCCGGTTGACTAATAAATGACAGCGGTCCTACTCACATACTTTGATTTTCTTTTACTATACGGAGAATGGTCGCACTGCGCAGCTTTCTGAGTGCCTTTTAAAAGAAGATAGAAAACTTCGCCATTTTGAACCCTTATTACGTGTTGCCTACATCTTGGAGCAATATTTTTAATAGGTGCGTTTTAATCATCCGCTTCTGCTTCGGAATTGTCGGTTTTCTTGTTTTAATCTGACAGGTTAAAACGACTAAACCGAGAATTCCGGAAGCAGAAGCGGATGATTAAAACGCAAGTGATATTTTGCTTGCTTCTGTCAGTGAATATTATTTTTGAAGTCACAGTTTATTGCTAAAGAATCAGTTAGCTCACTCGGACCAGTTGAAAGTTCCAAAATAAAATCCACTTCAGGGATATAAATTCAGGATACGCAGAAGACTGCTGTTTTATTATAGGCGGTTGTCATATATTGTATTATCCGAGTTGCACAGTGTATAAACTGAAATATTGAGATCAAAAGTGCCGACGCAGAGTGAGCGATCTGATTCTTTAGCTGTAAACTGTGTCACAGGGTTCAAAATGGCCGCGCCCTATGTTGGGCGTGTCGGACCTCTCTCTTGCCTCGTATAGTAATCAAAGTATGTGGGTCCTACTGAATTTTGACAGCGGTTGCAATTTGTGACGTAAACTATGACGTTTAACAACATTTAAATCGATAATAGGTTGCACGGTTGGTTGGTTGGTTGCTTATTCGTATTGACAGTTTGTTGTTATTTTTTGTGTTAGAAAAAAAATTAAAAAAGACTAAATAAAAACAAGAAAGGCAATTTTTTAAAACACAGTTAAGAATACATACTTCAGGTTTCAAAAGAAATAAGTGTTTCTTTTGTCCTCATAAACAAATACTTGTTCAATGTTTTGTAAAGGAAAGACCTTTGGAAAGTCTCCAATATTAGAAGCTGGTGAAAATGTGCAAATTCAGATGGTGCAAATTCCCAATACATCAGTGCGTAATCTTCTATAATATAAAAATCTGATGTGTCCAACACATGACTTTCCTACCTAGTTATTATATGCTTTTTCCGGTTATTTTGTACAATCTATTGCAGCGCCTCTATAAATATTTAAAGGATAAACTAAATATATACATTTTCCACATACATCTACCTCGAAACATTTTTCTATAGATATTCATTGAAAACGAAAATATTGAAAAATTTAAATTTAGCACTCTTCCTCCAACTTTTCCATTACGGTCCATTTTAGAAAAATCATGTATGAACCAAAATTATAGAGATCGATATCGCAAACAACTTTTAGTTTAACAATTTTCATAAAAGTCAGAATTTTGCACATTTTGTCAAATTTCTAGAATACGGACCATTTCAGGAAATTTTGACATAAAGCAAAAATTATTTATTTATTTATTTACGGGCAAGCGCATTACAATTATAAAAATTAATTAAAATATCACAAATAGTTATGGCGCTGTTGCACAAAGACATCATACATGTCATGCAAACTAGAAACATTTAAAATAATAACATAGGTTAGTCGAAGGTTAAAATAGAGAAAATACACAGTAAAACATTAACATTAAAGCTCAGTATTACGTAATTGAGTTTTGAATGATGAAAATGGAATATTGAACAGCCTGAGATCATTGTGCAAGTTAGCTAATCTAAGCATTCTTGGAATGCAGCTGTTAAAAGCCTGGTTTGATCTATAAAAAGGTACATAAAATGTTTGCAGTTGCCTAGTTAAACGAGTTTGAACAAGAAAATTTATTTTTTCAAGAAGTTCAGGACAATTACGTCTACTATTTATAATATTAAATAACAAAGTAAAGTCTCTTTGTTTTCGCCTATAAATTGCCTTTTTGAGTTTACTTTTTTCCCCTCTTGGGTTAAAAATTCCCGCCTGTTGGCAACACTGGCCCGGAAACAAATACATTGACGCCGCACAGTGGGCCAGATTCACCTTAAAATGTTGAAAAACTATTATAGGCAATTTTAAGTTTATTTATTCTCGCTAATATTTCCATTTAAGCCTAAGCAAGCTATTTTGATAGATATTTTTCGTGCGAACCTTCGAACTTGACAGTTTGTGTGAGGAAGGAAACATTTTTATTAAGTATTTTAGGTAAACAGAAGATCACAAAAATCGTAACTTACAGAACTGAAGTAAAAAGGGCTTGAAGAGACTTAAAAAAACTCGGACTAGTGTCATCGATTACCATTTGCGTTTAAAGGGTTGCTTTCAGTAGTTCGTGAACAAATACTCACTTTTAATCCCTTTCCACAGGTGCTATGCAATAATGATCATTTTGTCAAATGAACAATATAATGAATTTTAATACATTCATGAAAATTACAAAACTTTATTTAACTTTATGACACCTTGAGAAAAAAACTAATCAGGATCACTCTCAGATGAAGAATCTAAAAGCGCATTTAGCGAATGTGCCCCTAAAAGACCAAGGACTTCTGGAGAAAAACGCTTCTTCATAATTACATTTTTTCTTCTTAGACTGGTTATAACTGGATCGGATGAAATACATAGACTGTTAAACACATCTATGTTTGTTAACGTTCTGTTGCATTTGCGTGAATTATGCTCCCTGTACCTCCGATATTCCTTATTGCGCGCCTCTTGTGCTTCTTCAGATAGCTGGTCAATGGGAACAGGTGAAGCATTTATAATTGCAGGCCCATGCAAAAGAATTTTATGGACGCTCACAGGCATTCTATACCAAGGGTAAAGAAATATGCATATCTTAGCGGTATCTAAACAGTAAGTTTTGAATTTTTCCGAATTAATGTTGAAACCGCTTGCAATCACCTGAAGGATCACGTAAAATCTATATATTAAGTTTTCATCCAATACAGTAATTTTTGAGGATAACACATAGTTTCGGAAAAAAGTCCTGGCACAATTACCATCATACGAACTACCAGCTCCTTGCTTTGGTTGGTCCACTATAATCCCCAGTTGCTTTCTACATTCAGATTGAACATGTTGTTTTTGATTTTTTAGAACAGATTTTTCGTCATCACCACGAGCCTGCCATTTTTTTATTGGTAGTCGGTAGCAAACTTTTAGAAGGAATTCAAACGATCTAAAAATAAGAAAATAATATGATCATTAAAAAAAAAACAGGAAACTATTTTTTTTAAAAAACAGTTTGTTTTGATACCTTTTTTTACTATAAGAGGTTTAATCAAAAAACAACTTTATTACAATAAAAATCAGGACAAATAATTAGTGGCTCAAAGCCTCTAAAACTAAGCTGACATTTTTGTTAGCAATACATAAAATTAAAACATCCAGAAGTTTCATAAAATTGATATCCAGATAAGATAGGTAAATTAACAAACCTGATCCAAGCGTGCAGTGATGTTATGCCATATTGTAAGTAGTCTTCTATTATAAGTTTTTGTAGAAGTTTTTCCAAGTTATTCATCTCTACAGGGAAGGTTCCACACAAGTAACATTTTTGTGAGGATGTATTGGTAAGAGAATTTATCATTTTCTTGTCTATCATTGTCATATACAGATCGTGTTCTATCAGTAACATTTGTAAAGAGTTTGTTGTAAATGTAGTTTCAGATAATGTTTGAATTTGATCCTTAACTAATTGAGTTTCCCGTTTTGAAATGTCTACAGTTTCTTTTAGGAACTGCATATTTAAAGGACGACATAGTTTTGTTGATGAAGGAGTTGGATTACTCTAAATAATAACTTTTTGTTTCGTGTTGTTTTCCATATAAAGCTGAATTGGAACTATACAGGTTAGCAGTAAGTTAGAGTCGCAATAGCTATCATTCGCAAAAGATTGTTTGTATTGTGCTTGGCCAGAACTTCCATCCATTCACCATTTAGAAATTAATACAAGCCTTGGGTTTTTCATCTTAAAATTTTCCAATTCTAAAGTTGATAGGAGCCTGCATGTAGTGTGTTCCAATAGCGACTGTAGGTTAACTGTAATTGAATGCTCTGAGGATAAAATATTTTTGGGATAACATCGATTTTTTGCTTCCCTTATGTTATTGTAAGGCGGATAAATATCCGTTTTGTTTTCAATTGCGGACTCACGAATATTCTGATATTGTCTTTTGGATAACTTTGCATCTATAACCATTGCCAAAGCACTGTCACTGCTAAGACGATTTAATTTAGTCGCATTGGGTGTTTCTTCTTCGATATTTTGTAAATTTTTTGCTGCTTGTGATTTTCCAGCCGATCTTAAACCCATTTTAGAGGCAAATAAAAGCTCATTCGTATCAAACGTTCTTAATTGTTTGGTTCTTTTATATTTTGGGGAATAACCTAAATTTTCAAAGTTTTCTTTGGGCCTTCCTCCTTTATGTAAAGCACATGGTAAAACGACGTAATTTTCCAGCCAGTCTATTAGTTTCACAAAATTTTTGTTTTATTCGGCAAGCTTTAGCCCACCTTCTCTTAAACTGAATACTAAAATTTCTTGCTATATGTTCTATATTTTGTTCTTGGCAGTGTTGACAACTTAAGGTCAATAATGTTTCATAAATCTTTTTCATCTCTTTTCCCTTTTCAAAAATTTCTCGTACCCGCATTTGATGATTTTTTGGCTCTAGAAGTACACATAGAAAAGGCTTAATAGATACAATTTGCATATGCTTTAGTTTTCAAGATAATGTGTTTTATTTGTTTCTGTAAACATGCAAAAAACTCAGTAAAATTAACGGAGTACTTTGTTCTGTAAGTACCAAAGTCTTTCGCAACACTTTTCGTAGCCCGTAAAAGTGTACTGTACTACTAATACTTATATGGATTTTACCAAGAAGGTAGCAAAAAGTAGCAGCTAATTTGAAGTTTGGTACAAAGTAGTATACTAAAAGATAAAAAGTATATATAGTAATAGTGTAACTTTATGTAACTCATTAGGATATCCTTACCAAAACTTGAAAAATATAATTTAAATGTAATAAAAAAAAACCTTTTTCTAATATTGCCAATATTTCCACGTCTTCATACATAAACAAAAACTAAGAGTTTGTTAAAAAAATATAAACTTACCTGCATAATTGTCACCCATCTTAAAACTTTTAAAATGAAGTACTGCTTTAAATATTGAGCGAAACTTTAAGACACTCTTAGAAAAAAAAAAACTGAAGATAACTCAACAAAAAACATGTTAAAGTTTGCGGTATACTAGCGTGTATCCAAGACAACCGATGACAGTGACTCTACCTCCGAGCAATTACTACTAGAGGGAGTCTTCCCCCCTTCCCCGCGCTAAATTTTGTTAGCAACATCTACTCCCCCCGAGGGGGAAAATACCTCTTCTGTAATTGGCTTATTTAATCAGCGTTGCCAAGTTTGACAGCGCCAGAAGTTTTCTGTGAGCGCCAGTTCTGACACTTTCTGACACATGTCAATTTCTTATTTGTATTTTACGGAAAATATTATTATTTATAACGTTGTAAAGGTTGTAAATGTATATTTAAGATTTATTATCTCTAATAATATGGTGAAAACATGCTTTATGTGTAAAAGGCCTGTTGAAAATGCTTCTTCAAGATAATATCATAAGTAAGTACAGACACAACCTAATTATCAGAGGCGGTGCATTAGGCAATCACCTTTAATTTGCAATTAAACTTCTTTATTTTCTTATCGAAAAATTAAAATTAAGAGCAAGTACACTCCAGCTACGTTCGTCTTCATCCGTCTCATAATGATTATAGTAAAGGTTAATTACTTTATTATTATTTTAATATCACATCTTTGTAAAGTTTATTGTTATTTTTTTAGGTTTCCTTTTCTTGATATGAGAAAGAAATACATGGTTCCAAAATATAGGAATACAACAAGTGACCACCTGAATAACTTTTTATGCTAATGCATTTTTATTACAGATCTCAGGGAAGGAAAATATTAAAGAAAAATGCAATTTCGACAAAAGAAGTATAATAATCAGTCCTGTCACTACTACACTATATTCATCTGCTACTAAAATACTAAAACAGCAAGTAAGTAGAGAAACTTATGTTCATTTTTTGTACTTAATTTGTTTTAGGTTTAAACTAAATGAACTTCTAAGATATGCATGGAATATCCCAAAAGAGCTAAGGAAGGTTTTAAAATTCTTAAGAAAAGTATTCAGAGCCAAAAACATAAAATAGTCTTCCTGTCCAAAATATAAATAGGTATAAATATTTAGATATTATGAGTGATTTTTTATTCTATAAATAGAACATAATTTGCTTCTAAATCACTACCTAATTAACTATATTATATAGTACAAAACTAAACAAGAATATCACATTATTCATGTTTTTTTTTTTAATTTCCTTAAAAAACGTCCCAAAAAAATGTGAATATTTATTATTGGAGTTAACATCGTTATGCTAAAACAATACTAGAACAACTTAAATAATGTGGATTTTGACTATTTTGAGTTATGCAGATCATTATGATCTAAAAAAATGTGTGTCTGGTGCTATAGTCAGGTATAAAAACATTCATTTATTTAAACACAGTTGCAATATACATTTTATTTAGTTTGTAAGTTAAAACCTATTAGGACATCCTAAAATTACTTTTTTCGTTCGATGTGAGATTAACTATTCTACATTTTTGTTGGTGAAATAGGATATATTAAGATGTCTTACTGTTTTCTCTGATTATCTAAAAAGTTAGAACAGTATGCAAAGACTGTTATAACAAAAAAGAGATATACCTTTACTGAAACACACAATTAGTCAGTTCAATTGTACGATAATTTAAAGCAGAAATCCAGAAAACTTTAAAAATGTGTTTAAATGTGTTTTTACTATAACAAGGACATAATTATTAAAAAAACTTGGCACATTAACATTGACGATGGGTTTTAATAATATATATTATACAAATCACAACGAACTACACAAAATGACATTATTAATAATTTAGTAATAAAAAAGTTAAGTACAATGATGACATTAAAAGTTGAGTTTCTCGAAATACTTTTTTTAAATTGTCTCAGTAACTACCTAGTATTTTTCTATGAATGGACATTGTGTGATATCTTATATTTTAGGAATACAATTATATATTTTTTTGCAGGTTTCTGTTAACAACGATTCCAAGAACTTTTGAAAATATTAAAACGGCATTTGCAAATATAATTCTCAATTAAGAGCTTTTGATCTAACATTAAATTTTTATTCTCCATAAGGTTATAGCTTCCTAAGAAGAAAGTTTATCAAGACTTACCAGACTCAAAATATCAAAATTTTACCAACCAATTGATGGTTCTACTGGTTTCCATAGGAATTTTCTCCTCGAAACTACTAAAAGAAAAGTGGCAGAGGCAACCGAAGAAGGCAAAAAAGTCTTTTGCAAAACAAAAACTAGAAATTTGTTTAAGAATCTATTGTTTGAAGTTTTACCATTAATAATTTTTGATAACGATTTAAGATTATAAAGTTCTATTATGAATTTTACTCTTTGATAACCTATGTTTAAATTTTTATTAGGACCAAAATAAATTATAATTTTCACTTCAACTACAAAAACCCTCATAATATTAAAAAGGGGGAAAACGTTAGATTAGTTATGTTCAGGAATAAACTCTTTATACATTTATCTACTTAAAATGTGTTACTTTTAGAAGGTATGTTATTAACTTTCTATTTGTACTTGTATTAATTTATTTCATTTTATTATCTGTTGTATTTTCAAATTGATTTTGATATTAATCTTATCTATTTATATATTTTTTATACTCACACATATGTTTTTTTCATTAAAACAAACGTTTATTAGCTTATTAAATATAATAAATTCATGTTGTTTTATTATATGCTTGTATGAATGATTACTTTTATTTCCTTTTAAAAATGAATTTCGAAGGTAAAGCCGAAACGGTGAGTGAGAATAAAAATTAAACGAAAGTGACGATATTTACTGGAGCTTTCATCTACACGCTCCTTTTTCTAGCCATCTACACCTGAGCCAGCAAGATTCGTCTTCCCTCCATCCTTAAATTCTCCAGATTTACAGAGAAAACGCCGTCCTCTTTAACATATCCAGACCTTCTTTGATGGGGACTATACCACTACATTATCAGCTTTATTTGTTATCCCGAGCAATTTAAATGCATTCGTAATTGCTCATTCTCACCTCTTCTCTTGTAGATTCCGTACTCAGTTTTCTTATTTTTAGTTACGTTTGCACTGCTCTTTTATTTTCACAGCTTTAATTCTATAATGCTGTAACGCTACAATATGGATCCATTTATGTGGTTTATACTATTTAATGTTATTCGTAAGTGACCAACCTATTATATTAATTAAAGATTATTGTATTACAGGCCTGAAGATGTTCCTGTAAGGCCGAAACTAGTCGCTCCTGTATTTATAATAAAATTTATTTTAAGGTTTTATTCTTCAATTAAAAAAATTAGACCTTTACAGTGATTTTGTTTCTTTTTCTGCATTAGACATATATATGACGGTATTCATTTTAAAAATAGTAAAATTAGCAAATTTTTTAGTTTTTTTTTACAATTAAAACGTTTGGACAATGTGTGTTTTTATAGATAAATTATACGCCACTGAACAAGAAGGATGTTTACCTTCCCCCTTGTGCCCGCTTCCTCACTTCCTCTACAGATGTTGCTAACACAACAATCGCCTACAAACTCGTTTTCACGCTCCCTCTATTAGTAATTGCTCGGAGGATTCTACTGTATTAGAATGCTCCAGAGCCTACTTAGTTGTGATCTATAAAAATTTATTGATATTTCAGTAGTTTGTTATTTTTGAATTTTTCAACATTTTAGGGGAGTTCTGACCCACTGTGCGCCGGCCGTAAAAGCCTATATTCTTACAATGTTTCTTTATTGTGAATTTTTAAATGCTGCCTTAGACGGACTTTCTGTTTGAATGCTTCGGAACAAATGTCACATTTAAATGGTTTCTCATCAGAGTGAATTTGTAAATGTACTTTTAAGCTAGATTTCTGTGTAAAAACTTTAGAACAAATGTCACACTTTGGTTTTTGATCAGTATGAATTAATAGGTGTTCGTTTAGATGACCCTTTTGATTAAATTCTTTAAAACAAATGTCACATTTGAAAGGATTTTCACTATGAATTAATAAATGTTGCTGTAGATAGCTCTTTCTAATAAATTCTTTCAAACAAATATCACACTTGAATGTTTCGTTATTGTGAATTTCTAAATGGCGCCTTAAACTGACTTTTTGTTTGAATGCTTCGGAGCAAATGTCACACTTATATGGTGTTTCATTAGAATGACTTTGTAAATGTACGCTTAAACTAGATTTATGTGTAAATTCCTTGGAGCAAATGTTACACTTTGGTTTTTGATCAGTATGATTTAATAAGTGTTGATTGAGATGAGCTTTCTGATTAAATTCTTTAAAACAAATGTCACATTTGAATGGATTTTCATTAAAGTGAATTAATAAATGTTTCTGTAGATAGTCCTTTTTAGTAAATTCTTTTAAACAAATATCGCACTTTAATGTTTCTTTATTGTGAATTTCTAAATGTCGCCTTAGACCGACTTTCTGTTTGAACGCTTCGGGACAAATGTCACATTTAAATTGTTTCTCATCAGAGTGAATTTGTAAATGTACCTTCAAGCTAGCTTTCTGTGTAAAAACTTTAGAGCAAATGTTACACTTTGGTTTTTGATCAGTATGAATTAATAAGTGTTCATTTAGATGCACTTTCTGATTGAATTCTTTAAAACAAATGTCGCATTTGAAAGGATTTTCATTAAAGTGAATTAATAAATGTTGCTGTAGAGAGCTCTTTCTAATAAATTGTTTCAAACAAATATCACACTTGAATGAGTCTTCATTGTGAATTTCTAAATGGCGCCTTAGACTGATCTTTTGTTTGAATGCTTCGGAACAGTGATCACACTTATATGGTTTCTCATCAGAATGATTTTGTAAATGTACCCTTAAGCTCGATTTACTTGTGAAAACCTTAGCGCAAATGTCGCACTTTGGTTTTTGATCAGTATGAACTAATAAGTGTTCATTTAGATGAACTTTCTGATTAAATTCTTTAAAACAAATGTCGCATTTAAAAGGATTTTCATTAAAGTGAATTTTTGAATGTATCCGTAGAGAGTTTTTTCTAGTAAATTCTTTTAAACAAATTTTACAAGTGATTAATGTTTTATTAATCATTGACTTTTTATTTTTATTGTGAATTTCTAAATGTTGCCTTAAGCGGACTCTCTGTTTGAACGCTTTGGAACAAATGTCGCATTTATACGGTGTTTCATTAGAATGACCTTGTAAATGTACCCGTAAGCTAGATTTATGTGAAAAAACCTTACAACAAATGTTGCATTTTGGTTTGTCCTTACTGTGAATTATTAAGTGTTGATTTAAATCATCTTTTTGAATAAATTTTTTGTAACAAACGCCACATTTAAAAGGATAATCAATAAAGTGAATTTTTAAATGTGCCCGTAAAGAGTCCTTTCCAAAATATTCATTGGAACAAATGTTACATTTAAGTACTTTTTTAATATAGTGAATTTTTAAATGTCGCCGTAGATTAACCTTCTTTTGAAATGCTTTAGAACAAATGTCACATTTAAATGTTGTTTCATTAGAGTGACTTTGTAAATGTATTTTCAAGCTAAATTTCTCTGTAAAAACCTTAGAGCAAATGTGACATTTTGAATTTTGATTAGTATGAATTAATAAATGTTCGTTTAGTTGAATCTTCTGAGTAAATTCTTTAGAACAAACATCACATTTGAAAGGACTTTCTTTGAAGTGAGTTTTTAAATGTGTCCGTAGAGAAGTCTTTCTAAAATATTCATTCGAACAAATGTTACATTTAAATTGTTTTTCATTAGAGTGAACTTTTAAATGGAATTGCAGATAGGTCTTCCTGTCGAATTTTCTGAAACAAATTTTACATTGGAACGGTTGTTCATGAGAATGAGTTGATATATGAGTTAATAATTCTGATCTAAAAAATTCCTTCGAACAAAAATTGCATTTAAAAAGTTGATCGGGGTGACAACTTTTTAAATGGACATCGAAACTGTTTATATCGAGGTATATATTGGAACAAATGTCACATTTAAAAGTTTTCTCGCTTGTTTGTTGTTCGAATGTCTTAGATATTCGCTTCCTTTTGTTATTCACTGAATGGATGTAATGGTGTAGCAAAAATTCCAATTTTTCTGCAAATGTTTTGCCACAGAATTTGCAAACTACGGGTCGTTTTTCAATATGTGCGTTGCCTGGATGTAGACTTGATTTTGAAGATGGATAATCTGCAATTAAAAATATAAGTAGTCAATAAAATATAAATTGAATTGTTTATTCAGGTAAAAGTATAACATTAATTTTTGTTTAAAAAAGAATACATAAAAATTTTACATATTAATGTAACTACAGCCTTGAACAATATTCATCTTATGTTACCAAAAGTAGTAAGCAACTTTAGTAACACAATGTCGTGGATAGAAAGTATGACAGAAAATAAATTTTCACTTAAGAATTATTTTAATAAATCAAAAGAATTAGAGAGAGATGATATGTGTTTATTGTCTAGAATAAAATCTTGTTGACAAACAAACAAATATACAATACATTAGAAAGTAACTTTAATACACATATACATACAGTGTGGAAAAGCCAAATGGAATAAATTCATTATTTCGATTACTGTACATATTTATAAAAAATCCCGAAACACGTCAAATTTAAATTGTAAATTGACCTTCTTTAAAGTGAAAATGTGATCCCTACCTTCAACCCCCTTTGAGTATTTTTTTGTGATATATCGTTTGAAAGGTCTCTTCATTCTCTATCCAAAAATGTTATTGTTTTTAAATTTATTGCAAAAATTAACATAAAAAAAAAAATAAAATCATCTTATTACCGAAATTCTCTAGAGTACCTACACTACTATTTCCCGTTTCAGTCTTTATAATAAGACAGTACCTAAGCAAAAACCATATCAGAGTTATATATTGAGAATATAATAGACTCTTTTATATATTATCTTTGATTAATAATCAGTTTTACTTTATAAATATGAGTAGAACCTTATTATTGTTGTTATTTGTTATTTGAAGCCGTTAATTAAAGTAGCTTTAAGACCAATATCCATTTAAGTGTATTTTATACTTAATAAAATTAAAAAAAATAAAAGTTCCATTTTGGAATTTATAACTGGCGCAGTCAGTAGGATACACGCGAGTCGTGAAAAAGTTTAATCGAGTTCGCTGTTGCCGGGCCGAATATTAACTTTTCGTGACTTTGGAATTTTAATTCCTCAAGTGTGGTTCCTAACGAAGAAAGTGACGTCCACCAGTCATCCCTTGTGTGGCGACACTCTAACTTCCAATCGTCGATTATTGGACATCAGCCCATGGTGAGACATCCGAAACGACAATTAGAAAGCAATTGAAGAAAATAGTAAGTGCCAAATATCCTTTAATTTCCCTTTCCTTTAATTTAATGGTATTAAAAAGATTATACTATTATATAATTTTGAAACTATTTTATATTTTATGAGTGAATCAGAAATGGATACTTTGAGCAATTTGCAAATATATCGTTACAAGATAATAAATTAGATAGTGTAGAAAGTAATTTAATTATGACATTCCCAGTAGTTTAACGTAGACAAGTGAATTGGGACCTTTTTAAGTCCAAAATAGATAACATAACAACTTTTGATGGTGATAGTAATTCACTAAATAAATTTATAAATAGATGTGAAAGTTTAATTGATACTTATAGAACATATAATGACCCAGAATTGGATGCACACATAATAGAATGTATCCAAGAAAAATTAGTAGGAAAAGCTGAGATAATGGTAGGAAACAGAATTGAAATTAATACTTGGATAGGTTTAAAAAATGCTTTGTTACAATGTTTCTCCGATCGAAGAGATTTAGATTGGTGAACATTTAATAAATTTTGCGAGTAGATTACAGTTGTTAAGAAGTAGTGTTATTCAGAGAATAAGTAATGATCCAAATTTAACCCCAATGGAAAAACAAATTCAAAGTAATCATTATGCTAAAACTGCTTTAAATACATTCGTTGCAGGATGTACGGGAACACTGAAAAATAATATGCATTTGAAAAAGGCAGAGTCGCTAGAAGAAGCTGTTGTTTATGTTTCTGAATTTGAAAATTTTGAAACCTTGTATAATAATAATTCATATGAAAGAAACATGTCAAAACAAAATTCAAATTTTTATAATAAACAAAACACTGGACATTTTCAAAGAAATAATAATTCCTATATGAATCGAAATACTAATAATATGAATCCTAATTATGATTTTAATAAACCAAATTTTTATCAAAAAAATCAAAGACCAAATTATTTTTCAAATAATTATCCCAGAAATAATTTTGAAAATTCCCATTACAGAAATCAAAATTATTATCAAAGAAATTTTAATCAAAATCCAGTAAATAATCAATACAAAGCTAATTTTGATAATTTCCCTTGTCAACCAATAAATGTACAACCAATGCCACAATTTAATAAAAAATATTTTATTAATCAACAAGTTTTTGGACCATTAAGACCAAAAAATGTTTTCAATCCAAATCAAATTCCAGAAAGCCAATTGTCTAAACCAGAACCGATGTCAACGACATCAAGAAACCCTTCTTTCCAATCAAAAAGACAATTTTATGATAACAGAAATTTCCAAAATTATAATTCAAGACCAAATTTTATATTCGAAGAATTACATTCTAATTTTTGCAATGATACCAATTTAAATAAGCATGATTATGATCATACTAATTTTAAAAATCTTAATCAAATTAAATTTGAAAATGAATCGATTAAAAAAGGTGACTTTGAACAAAATTTTCAGGTACCAGCCTCATTGAAAACAAAAAGATAGTAGAATTGCATAATATTTCAAACAATGCATTGCCTTATATAGAAATACGCGAACCCAAGCTCAAACTGCTAATTGATACGGCATCTTGTAGGTCAATAATAAAACCTTCAGTAATAAAAAAATATTTTCCGCAAACAATTTACCATTCAGAACTTATCTTATCAACAAGCATGGGGAGTCGGCGGATCGACTACCAGGCTTTAGTGCCAGCGTTTGCAGAGTTTAATTCTGATAATAAATACATAGGCTTTATTGTCTACGATTTTCACACATTTTTTGATGGTATAAACTTGACTCAACAAAAGCTAATAGGTGATGATTTTAAAATTCCATTTAAATATAGTCCAGTCAAAGAAACAATACTTTCTTGTTGTGAAGTTATAAGAAAAGATAAAACGGTAGAAAATAATTTAGGGGCTAATGTTTCTAAAATAAATAAAAATATGTCGGAATTTAACAATTTTGAAACTAAATCTACAGAAGATATTTGTTTTGAAACAAACATGTATAAACTTTTTGAAATTGAAAATTGTGATAATAATTCACAAAAAGTCAACACTAATTTTGATAAAAATAATTTAGTAGTGGAGGATGCAACTCCAAATAAAGATCCTCCAAATAATGCAACTCCAAATAATGCAACTCCAAATAAAGATCCTCCAAATAATGCAACTCCAAATAAAGTGGACGAACCTAATACTTCAGAAACCGATTCTTTAGATAAAAATTTAAATGATATTGATGAAATAGTTCAATCTCTTAAGGATTCTCTGAATCAACTAGTCTTTCCTAAATTATGTAAAAAAATAGATATTATAGATAAAGATCAAATATTTGATAAAACTCAAATATACAAATTAAATGTTATGCCGTACGATAAAGATTTTTCTAAAATAAATCAGTGTGTTAAAAAATAATTTACATTATCAAATAAAAATATTGAAAATAGAATAAATACAAAATATAAATGCAAGAAAAAATTTTTATTACCTAATAATAAAATTAGGACCAAAATGAAAAAACCAGGAATATACAAATGTAACAGAAGGAGAATAAAATTTAATGTTTTTCAAACTTTAAGAGAAAAGGAACAAAATTCAAAAACTACTACTAGTTAGTTTTAGAAATAAACCTAGTTTTATTTAAATCATACTTATATAATTTAAATTTTAATTTTATCAAAAATAAAAAATATGTATCAAATTATTCTTTGGACGTATAGGATATTACTAAAAATTTGTTAGTTAAAAATTTTACAAAAATAACTACTTAAAAAAAAAAAACTTTAAATAATGAATAATGAACATAATGAAGAATTTAAAATGCTTTAATAAATTTCAAAATATACTGATCTTTGAATTTTTCAAAAATCAAATATATTTTACATTTTAGAGCAAATAAAATAAAATGAAATAAAATAGTTCTGCAAGAATTAAATCGAGTTTATTTTAACCTAGATCAAATACATATATTAGAAATATTAGCAGAAAACAAACATTTCACACCAGATCGATTAATTAAAAATTCTGTATTTTGTTATAATAATAGTATACATTCAGTGACAAAGTTCACACCCTTTGAAATAATGAAAGGTCACATTGATAATCCGGATCCCTTTGATTTAGAGGATCACTTAATAATTTCTAATTATGTACAAGATCATAAACAAATTAGTAAACAAATGTATAACAAAATTAAACAACGTAATGAAGAAGTAAAAGAAAATTTAATAAACAAATTAAATGAAAAGAAATCTGAACCAGACAATTATTCTAAACAAAAGACATGTTTTGTCAAAACAAAATCGAGAAATAAAAAATTACCAAAATTTAAAAAGGCAAATGTCATTGGACAAAGGTATTTTACTAAAAACAGATAAGGGTACTTATCATAAAAGTATTGTTGGAAAGCCAAAGAATAATTTAGAAAAATTGTTACAGGATATCGACGAAAATGAAATCCCTTTTGATAACGACGCTGTTTCAAGTACAAGTTCTACAAGTAAATGTATACCAAATACATAGTACATCTTCTGATATACAGATCACTCCGATCGAAAATTTTCTGCTTCCTATTCAGTTAGGAAACGCTAAACTTATATATAGCACATACGTTTTTACATTATTTAGATTTAGAAGAAGTAGTTAAACAAGTTAATAATTTAGTTAATCATTTTGAAACAATAAAACATAGTATAGTTCATGTTAATGCTAGTAACCCAATATCTTATCATAGCTTATCACAAAATATGTTAACAAGAACAGAATATTTAATAATTACTGTTCAGAAAAAGATTAATAATTTAATTCCTCATCTAAGACATAAAAGAGCTCTAATAAATGCAATTGGAAAAATTAGCAAATGGCTATTTGGAAATCTTGATTCTGATGATGAAGAAAGATATAATAATGCTATTAAAACACTGCAAGAAAATCAAAAAAATATCAATGAAACAAATCTTCAAATTTCGTTGTACAAAAGACTTGTTGATCATTATAATAAATCAATCACAATATTAAGCAAAAATCAAGAAAAATTTTAAGTTGATATGGAAAAAATTCAAGCAGCTATTTATAACAGAATTAATACACTTGATAGTTATATTAGTTTTCAGGCCATTATATCACAAATTGACTCGGCATATCATGAATATAATACTAGACAAAAATGTCGTTATTTAGCTCCATTGATGTTTAAAGTGGTTTCACAGAGATCATAATTTTCTATTTCGCACCCAAACTGTACAATACAGTTCCTAAGGGCATTCAAACTGAATCAAACTTGTACACTTTTAAAAAAAGACTAAAACAATTTATTCTAGCTAATTCTCGCAGTATGATTCATGGTTATTTTGAAAATTAAACATCTATTCCCAAAAAAAAAAATGATTGTGTAGGATAAATTATTATTATATCCCAAGCAAAAAGGTGTGCAAAGCCAGTTGTTATTTCTATAATTTTTTGTAAAATTTCACCCCAATTGCACCCCCTGAGATGGCTCGACAAACTCCAGTATGGTATCAGGGATGAAGAACAGAGCACACTACATAACATATCCGAAGCAAAAAGGTGTACAAAGTCAGTTGTTGTTTCTATGATTTTTTGTTTAATTTCACCCCCTAAGATGGCTTGACAAACTTTAGCATGGTATCAGGAATGAAAAAGAGCAAACTTTATAACATATCCCAAGTAGAAAGGTGTACAATGCCATTTGTGGCTTCTATATTTTCGAGGATATTTTTTTTAAATTTCATCAATTGCACCCCCTCAGATGGAGCAAAAGTTAATTGCGGGTATAGTTGTTACGTATTGAAACCTCCCTAATTGAAATCTGCAAATGAAAAGCCTCTACATGTCATTTGAACCAAGTTACCTATATGACTATTACAATAGAGCTATAATTTTCTCAGTGTACAGGGTTTTTCATTATATTTTGACCACTACTTATTTTCATTATTCTTGTGAACACAAAAAAAGTTTCAAGTAAAAGCTTTGTTGTTTTACCTTAAATTTTCCGGCCACAGTATAACCCATTACAAGCAATCAACTGACAACTTTTAATTAACAAACAACTGTTTTACTTGGAAACATCATTTTCATAGCCATCTAAGTGTTACGCTTTCATAGTGCAATAAGTCACTATTAAAATATTATATATTTGTAATCAGGAAATGCAAGTCTACTTAAAATGACAAAAATATATAGGATGTCCCATTAAAAGAATGAAATTATATTTTGTTGGAGGCGCGCTGTCTATACAATTCTGCCAGTTATTACATTTTTAGTTGGTACAAGTGAAACAACAAAGCTTTTACTTAAAACTTTTTTTTGTGTTCGCAATTATAATGCATATAAGTAGCGGTCAAAATATAATGAAAAACCCTGTACATTTGTGAATGTGGATAACTTCAGCCCCATTCTAATTCACAAACAATATCTAAAAGTACCTCTAAGTTACAGATGGGTAAACATTTAATTTGTTAATGATTGGACTTTTATTAATTCCAAAACTGGCTCACTGTTTGAAAAATTGCAATATCGTCCATTTCTACTTTTTCTCTAAATAGACACTGATGAACAAAGAGTTTAAAAGGGGATAAATTAGCACTATGGTGCTGAAATGCTTATTTCATTCATTGCAAATAAATAGCAACAAATTACTACACTAACTTATTCCTTTTCATCCAGTATTAATTTCGCATTTTAAATGTAAGTAAAAATTAAATTTCTGAATCCAATTAATAAAAATATACTTACTTTTTCGGCAAACAGTTCTTCGATACCTTCTCTTCTGCTTAGAAACAACTTTCTTACTATGTTTTGGTGATTTCAATGTTCTTTTAGGTTGTCTACTACTACATAGCTGTGCAAAATAGTCTGCATAATCAGTATCTTCATTTTTTAAAGTCGGTAAATCACAATGTGAAGTCAAAAAATCATTCTCATCTTTAAACTGAACGTATTGACCAACCTCTTTGTTTATATTACTGATATCTGCCACTACATCTTCATTAAAGTTCTCAAGTTCTGTTTTAATAGCTTTAATAGAAGTTTGTACGTTTTCTAGTACTGAATCATGGTCAAAATGTTCAATTTTAGGCACTTCACTTTCAATAATTTCTTGTTTAATTTTACCAACGTTTGGGAAATCTCCCGTTGTTTGATATTCAAAAATACTGTTTGTATTACCAAGAACATGGCTAAGATCGTTTTTAAACGTTTGTTTTGTAGAACAACTTTCAGTTTGAACGGAAATAAATTTTAGTTTTGTTTTAATAACCTCATCTTTAGAATCTAAGGGCTCTTGTTTCACGTCCATATTTAAACATTAACAACCGAATAGACGATAAATTACAATAATAACTGGCTAATAATTTATATTAATATCAACTTTCACCAAAACATTACAAATTACAACAACAAAACCAAAGGCAAAAGTCAAACATGTCATATGTCATTGTCATGCATCATGCAGGTTAGCCAGTTTGAGAACACTACAAACGTAAATTCCTTGCCTTTATGTTGAATTCAATGATATGATAACCTAAGGCATTGTTTAAAGAATTCCTCGGAGGTTTAAAGAGTAGAGATAGTTGGTCAGAGACATAGACCGAAAGGTTTGAATATTTTGGAGACAGCAAATAGATGGCGACTATTTTTGAGTTCCCAAGAGTATATCACAGCTTATTTATATCCAGCTAAAACACTCTCGGCGGCACTTTTGATCTCGTGGTCTGCGATCAAGCGAGGTAGAAGCGTTGCTTTCTTTGTTGCACAAGAGGGAAAAGTCAGAGCCGGATTATAACAATTATTTATTGAAGTAAAATGTTTAATTTCTGCCTGACAGTACCGTAGTAGGTAATTTTAAATTTTATTGGATTATTTTTTTTGAATCTATATTGTAATATTACGATAAAATTAGGTTTGGAGTTAATAAGGGTTGTTGAAAAATACATTTAAATTATTCTGAAAAATAATACATTTTCGTTATTATAGATTAAAAGAACTTGTGTGGGCAGAAAAAGGGCGATTTATAAAATTGTCAGAATAATTACGATAATGGGGTGTTTGTTATCTTACGAAACAAATAGTGATTTATAATAGTCGTTGATGTTGGTTGTTCAAGATTATGATTTATTTTTAGGTTTTCCTCCTGAACGCTATGTCATTGTTAACGTCCTTTCTCAGCTTTGCGAAATTCGGCTTTTTGCATCCGAATTTTAATATTCGACAAACTTGCAATTTGGCATTTACGGCTTAAAATTTTCAAATTGTGAGTATGTCAAATAATTAAATTCGGATGCAAAAATCTTATTTGGCCTAACTGAAAAAGAACCTTAGACATTATTGCTTTTGACAGTCGCACGGTGATGTTTAGGGAAAAGACAAAAATGGTAATAAAATAAAGTTGTGTAGCTTAGGTTTTAAATAGGTTTTATTACTAAATAAATAAAAAAATCAAATTAAAAATTTACTTATACCGTTATACCTACGTATATATAACGTATATTATGTATATAATAACAAATTATAATACATTTTGTACTATATCATTACAAATTTCTCCATATTATAAGTTTATTTCTATTTACATTTCTAAAATTACCATTTATCGTTTTCAATGTGTAATATATTCTAACTCTTAAATATAATCTAACTACAAATTCTTTGGGGAAATATTTACAGGGATGGTTAAAAGCTAAATGGTTACTTATATCTAAAAGCATTTGGCAAATATTCCTTTTAGTAGCAAATTTTTCAAAGTTTTCTTGAAATATTTGTTCTATTTTACAAATTAATTCCACAAATTTATTATTAGGCATTTGAAAATTTCCGAAGGTGTCCTTATTTGCATTTTCATATGCCTTAAGGAAACAGTAATAAGATGAATCATCTAGTTCATCATGGTCTTTACTATATTTATTGCATATATCACAAGTGTGAACTCTTAAAGCTTTATTTAAAAGGTACCCACACACGTACCGTATGAAATTTTTTTGCAGCATTTCATTATTTGAATAGTCCATGCTATTTAGTGCGTCTCTTTGTTCCGATACTTTATCCTTATCCTCAGGTACAAAATCCTGTTGGCAGTCAGAAAGTCTTAAGAGAATCTGATCAGAATCTGCCTCACAGTTTTCTGTACCTGAGTTAAGCAAGTTGACGCATTGCAACTTTCTAAATGTTCTATGGAACTGTATGGCTGTGGGGTTAATGCAGTTACCGTTTTCACTTCTTATTTTACCGAAATGATTCTCCAGGCAGCCTTGGTTTAATCTTCGTGTAAGTATATACTCAAACCCAGCATTTTCTCGAAGATAGTAAAATAATTGAATAATACTGTTGATTGAAATTATTAAGCTTTTAATAAATTTTATTTTGTTGGCAACGTTTATATTATTTTTGTCTCGAATTTCAAGACTTTTAAAAAAGGACAAGCAATCCATTAAAAACTCTAATTGAAATGAGTTTGATTTAAAGGCAGCATTATATTTTTTTGAGGCAAAGGTTTGGGAAGAATTTAAAATATCAAAGAGTTGATCTACTCTATTAACAAATTCAGCAGTTTCTGTCGCTTCCGAGGGAAGGGAACCAAATCCTATATAAAAACTCATACCTACATGGACTGAGTAACTAAATACTTGGGTGGCAAGTTTGACCTTCATTTTTTGGAAACTAGTCGGGTAAATATGAGAATCGGTTAATTTGTGTGCTGCTTTAACAGGAAATTTTTTATCTAATTCATAGAAGTCTTTAATATATTGCCACGAAATTTTTTTACAATTAACATAAAAGTCATATTTCATTAACATATTTCTCATCGCTTTAATAATATGTGGCACATCAAAGATGAAAAAGAGATACCGGTTTTCTAAATAAAAACCAGTATTGTCTGGAGATATCTTTAAAATATTTGACAATTTGATATTGTTGGACCCCATATCACAAGTAACTGCACAAACATTTAACCTCACATTTGTTGTTTTTTGCACAGCTTCATTTAATAGTTTATGTAATAGATTAGCAGAACAAGAAGTATGACATAAAAAGTAGGCTATCGGCTGTTTCCATTTCGAATAAATTCCCCTTACCATAAGTACACTGACAGTTAAAGTTGGTTTAAAAATCTTTTCCCCTGTATCGCCCATTGCTAGCCCTATGATGTCATCTTGATTTCGTTCATAAAATAAATTTGCTTTTATTGACATTTCATCGAAGCACAATAAACAATATTTGCTTTGAGACTGGAAACTGTCAACTTTTTTTTTTAATAAAATG
This sequence comes from Psylliodes chrysocephalus, assembly GCA_927349885.1. NCBI lineage: Eukaryota > Metazoa > Arthropoda > Insecta > Coleoptera > Chrysomelidae > Psylliodes > Psylliodes chrysocephalus. The sequence goes on from OV651823.1 coordinate 40,734,817, forward strand.
AAGAACTCGGGATTATCTAATCCTGGTCCTATCTTAACTGCTCTGATTTCTTTTAGCAAAGTGTTAGGCGAGGGAAGGCTATATTTAGACATTAAATAATTTTTATAAACTCTGGGACCAGCAATATATATTGATAGGCATTCAATTTTAAATTCTTTGCTGTAACGTCTTCCCTTTGGATGTTTATGCCCCTGTGATACTTGCATATTAACACATTTTGCAATGTCTGGATTGCAAAATTTATATGTTAGGGACATATATTGCTCCAAAGATATATTGTCCAGTTCATTATTTTTTTCAAGTACCTCAACCCTTTGTCGTAAATATTTGTTTTCGGCAGTTATGGACTTGATATGCTGCCTGTATTTAACTTTTCTTGGTGTATCGAAGGATAAACTGGCTGACGTTTGGGTAAATGTTGGAGACGTCAGAGGAGGACTGTCTGTAATTGGACTCAGGGCGATCTCATGTTGAACCTCGATTTTGAGCTCGGTTTCAACTAGATTTGTCTGGTTAGCTGCAAAAATACATTTTATTTAAACTTTAAATAACAACTTAGATGAATAAGTATAAAGAACGATTTATTTGCTTAAAAATGATTTTTTTTTATTTAGGGTGGATCAAAAGCTATAACAAAATTTTACAGCTAAAGATAATCATGTGATTATTAGCTTGTTTTAAAAAGTTAAAAAATAAAAAAGTTGTAGTCTTTTAAAAGTGGAACAAATTAGGTTCACCCCTCGCTTCACCCTGTATATAAAACATTATATTTAATTTTAAGTAAAACACTATTATTTTTAGTACCTGAATCAAATAGTGCAGGTGTGATAGGTGGAGCTATCAGTCTGTCATCTAGAACTCGTATTTTCGCAGGAAGTTGCAAGAGCGGTGCACTATACGTATGGTCTTCAGTTGTGAAACTCCCCTCGAGGGACGGGAATAGGGTAGGAATTGCAATGGCTACTAATCTTGTACGAAAGTGACTCGTGAACATGTTCTCTTCAAAGTGGTCTTCACATATCGAGTAACTTTTATATAATTCGATTAGTTTTTCAAATAGGTCCTCTCGATTGGCTTTCATTGCCCATGTTCTGGCTCTGTAAATATTTAAATATATTTTTAAACAATGCTATATAGGTATTGTAAACGCCAAATCTGAAGAACCAGCGCAAATGCTCAAGTTCGTTTACTTAAAAATCGCCACGCCCATTCACAATTTGATCCTTGTCCTTGCTTACGGTCAGTAGCGTAACGACTAGAACATTGTTTGTTTCTTGTTTCTGTGTTTTGGTCAAAGTGACTGGTTTTATTTTTAATAATGTCTTCTATTGTGGGTGAAAAAAAGCGCAGATTTGTTATTAACGGACAAAGTCGTGAAGAAATATACAATGTTTTTAAATATTTTGACGCAACAAAAAAGGAAGGAGTTACTTTAGATGATATCAAACTTTAAACTGCACAAACAACAGGTAAACATACCCTGTAGTTTATTTGGAATTAAACTTGTGTAGTTTTCCATATTTTTTTGTATTTTACACACATATCTGTGCATTTTAATATTTTATATTTAAATTTTTTAAATTTATCTTCTGTTTCTAAAAAAATTTGTTTCCTAATAAATGTAAAAAAAATACTAAATTTAACATTAATATAATATTACGGTCTTTACTTGATGCAAATCCATATTATTAAAAAGAGAAAAACCAAACATGGTAGATTTTCACATTTTTATTTAAAGAAATAAAAATTAAAAATTGCACGACAATTGTTTCTAAGTACAACTTCTTCTTCAAATGTAACTCATTTACATTTCTAATATATATCCAAAATAAATAAAATAAAATAGTTAAAGTAGGTACTTAAGAGAAATATATTAATAAATGCCATTAAAATATCATTACCGGGATTATCTCATAGAAAACTAAGAACAGGTAAAGAGATTTAATTAGGCTACTTATTAATATCTAATTGATCACTTAAGAGGATATTTAAATTTTTAAATCAATTTATTTCAAGTGTTTCTAAATGGTTTAATTTAATGCCTTTATTCTCAAAATGTGAAACAATTTTTGCATAAACGATTGATTTTCAGAAAAAAATATGTTTTGTAGAATTATTTTTGTTTTTAGTATAACTATTGTAATGTTTTAAATAGCTTTTTTTTAAACTACGGCCCATTTGACCAATATACAATTTTTCCACAATTTAATTTATTTGAAAAAGGATAATTTCCTGACCGTAACAGAATTTTATATAAATACCGAACGGCAAGCGGTAGAACAGCCTTAACCTAAAGTCGGTTTACCTAAAAATAATGATTTTTTTAATTGACTATAGAATTATGTACTAATAATAACACTAAGCAATATGTATGAACAAGTATTATTTACTATTTTCCATTTATTTTATGTCTTAAAATATACGGACCTCTGGTTTACAACTTTCTAGGTAAGCTACCAATTCTATTCATCCGTAGGCGTGTTAGTAGCATTATAAATGCGCATCCTTGGTTCTTTAGATCTGGCACATACTGTATCTATTTGCTTCCAATTAATATTTGTTGATATACATATTTTATTATTTCGATTTGCAAAAATATTAAACAAAACCACCAATAAACCCTCTTTTACCTTAACAAGTATTAAATTAATAACTACTTAGGTATATATTTATACAGGCCAAACATAGCTTCTCATAATTAAAGAAGATTTTGTATGACTTTAAATTACTTTTACTACAACATATCGTGTAGGTAAGTACTTACCGGTTAGCATCCTTAGGAAAACAATAGAATTTCTTCTTACAATTATAACCTTTATTAAAACAATTTCGCACTGCACAAACATGATGATGTCCTGATAGTTTTTTGTCACTCATTTTACTACAGTAAAAAATAAACATAAAACACAAATATTCAAAAGAATTACAAATTAAACACAAAAATATACGCACGGCAATGTCCGCTTAACGTAGAATAAGTAATACTGATCTCCCGACTGCACGGCAAAGACATCTTTTCCCCGAAAAGGCGGAGCATAAAACCTGCGCGAAGGGATCGACGCAAACCGTTCCCGCCAAGAGAGTGTTCTAGCTGGATATAAATAAGCTGTGGTATTAATATGTGGGTAATGCACAGTTTTTCAACGTAGGGACCCGAAAATAACCAAACACATCCCGATCAGCACGGCTTCCACAATTAACCACAAGGCAGGCTACAGGCATTTATTTCAAAATTAAACTAAATTTACACTATTTATTAAAAAAACTAATCGAAATTATACCTAAATCACTTCAAAAGATTCCAAAATGTTCGATTTACAAAAGTAAACAATACTGACGTTCAGTTTGTGTGCCAACCAAGCGCCATATTGAATTTATTTGACAGGTCGTTGGATTGCCTAATATAACGATTTAACCCAACTTATTTTAGTCCAAAAGTGGATTATTTCGGAAATACAGAGTGTTAAAAGTTTAATTTAGTTTTTCGTAAATAATTTTTGTAATAATAGGTGTATTTTCAAAATGTTTGGCTAGGGGGGTTTGTGGGGTGAAAAATTTAAAGCTGCTCTCATTTTTATTGTAAAATTTAAAGGAAGCCTTTTTATAAATCCAGATATCTCAAAAACGGCTGCTCAAATCTATTCTTATCATTATTTATACTTTGCAGAATAAGAATTTTTATAAATACAGAGTGGCTTAAAAAAGTAATCGTTTTAAATGTGTGTAAGGTACCGCAGGTAGCGCCCTTTAAATTTTACAATAAAAATGAAAGCAGTTGTAATTTTTGTATTCTACACTGCGCAGTTTTGTAGTTTTTTTTAATATTGGTTAGAAAAACAACACATAAATAAGAGTATCTTTATTTTATAAATTTGCTATAATATTTTAATTATTAATAATAACGTTTAAAGACAAAGTACATCTTTACATTTACATTGAAACAAACAAAAAACAAAGTACTCAATATGTTAATGAAGATTTATTGGGTTTTTAGCAGCCACCTCATTTTTTTGTGCCTTTATCAATTTTTTCAGCTTTTTGTCTATGATATGATGCATTTTCCATCATATCATTAGGAAACTTTTTAAAAAAAGTAGAAAACCAATTCTAAAATACTTCGGATTTCGTCTCTTCAAAGTAAATGCATTTTCTACACGTAAAATATTAAGGCGCCTTCCCTTTCTTGTAAGGCTTTTCAGGCCCGTGGATAAACCTTACTATGACCTTCATCTAAGTAAAAATCTGATGTGTCCAACACATGACTTTCCTATCTAATTATTATAGTCTTTTTCCGATTATTTTGTACAATCTATTGCAGTACCTCTTTAAATGTTTAGGATAAAAGAAATATATACATTTTCCACATACATCTAACTCGAAACATTTTTCTACAGATATTCATTGGAAACGAAAATACTGAAAAATTTAAATTTAGCACTTTTCCTGCAATTTTTCCATTACGGTATATTTTAGAAAAATTATGTTAAAAACAAAAATTATAGAAATCGATATCGCAAACAACTTTTAGTTAACAATTTTCTTATAAATAATATTAAAAGTAACTTTTATTTGAACAATTTTCTTCTCCAAACATAAATAACAGACTTCCTATAAAGTACCCCGGATGTTCCGATTTTGTCCAATATCTAATCATTTCACTTCGGGCCGAAATAAAATTTAATGTTTTTTCCTATATCCGTTTTTTAGTTTTCTTCAAAATTCAAAATTTACACATTTTCTCAAATATCTCGAATACAGTCCATTTTAGAGAAATTATGTATAAGATAAAAATTATAGAGAATTATATTACAAACAACTTTTATTTAACTAATTTTTATAAAAAATATTTTTTTTACATTTTGTTAAATTTCTCGAAAATACAATTTATGAAAATTTTGTATATTACAGAAATTATAGACAACAATATTCTAAGTAACTTTTATTTGAAGAAATTTTTTTTGTAACCGTAAATAAATATATTCGATAAAATATAAAAATCTTTAGATAAAGATAAAGACTATACCCTAGATATTACATATATATTATCTAATCAAAATCGGCATACAAAATTAATTATTTTTTAATTCAAGTGCGTTTTATTTTTATAAAACGCGCTTGAATTAAAATCCCCTTTATTTTAATTAAAATTTCAAAATAAACCACAAAAATTTGAGATTAGATATTCTAGGAGATATTCCTTATATTTTAATATAATTTGATTTATTTTTCGAGTGGGTCTTTTATAAAGTATTTAAGTGAGAAAAATATTTCAAATCAACAGTTCATTTTGTTGTTCTACTAAGGTAAGGCTAAAATAATTAACATTATAGAATTTATTAATATGCTAAATTAGGTACCCAGAGTTATTTATTTATCCAATAGTTATATATTTTTCTTAATTTTGTTCATAAATATTTTATAAATAAAAAATTAACTCGTAAACTCGTTAACTAACGCAAAAAGTCACTAAAGGTTTTACGATAACGTCCGAATGAATGCTATAAAAAGTCATTAGCTAAAAATATAATAATAATATTAATTGACTTTGTTAAAAATGCACTTTTTAACAAGAAAAAGTAATCAACCTGTATATTAGAGTTGCTTTGGTAACAGTCATAACGATTATTATTTATTTTGTCCACGACCACTTAATAATAAATCAATATTCTACCTCCTAACTAAGAGCATATATAGTACCCATGTTGTATGAAGATATTATTATAGTAGGATAACCTTATTGCAATATCATTAAAGGATATAGAATGTAGATGGCGTCCCTGTACTTTTATCCAAGTCAGATCTCTAGGTCATGTCTGTGCTTGAGTATGAATTATAATTTAAAATCTTCTTTTTCATTTCTACTTGTCTTCGGTAATGTATTTTTATAGTTACAATTTACTATTGCAAATTATTACAAAAGGGCATTTGAAGGTCACATAAAATGCCAAAATGATCAATATAATACAATAAACCAGTTTTCGTTTGGAAAAGATTGAATAAGTTGAGATTGGGTGGAATTTTACTATAATAGGGAACATTTTTTTCTATATTGTGGTTGGATTTTGGATTGATCGCTGATTGTTAATTAAAATTTGAGTTTTACTCAGTGATTTTTATTCACTTTTATATAATGGTATCAAATTAAGAATAGGACATGAACAACTGAAGATTATTGTTCAAAATGAGACGAATAGATAAAAATAAAAAATGCTTGGATAAAATGTTCTGAAATACAGGATGTCAAGTTGAAAATTAAAAAAATAATAATGGGTAAATATATAGGTAGTTATAATTTTATTATTCAATATAATTTTACTAAAATCAGCACTGATAAAATTTAACTAACAGATTTTTTTGCTGTTAGGTAAACTTACAACATAATACCAAACACGTTTAGTGAAATTATACTAAGTATAATAAAAACATGTAAGCCACTAATTTTCAGTTTTTAACTTTTAACACCATTTGAAAACGAATCGAGTACTAATTTATGGTAGCGGAATCAGTAGCACATTTAGGAGTATTATTTTCGAAAGGCAAAATTAAAAATTAAAAATTTTTTTGTACATGGAAATACTTTGCTGCATGCCCTACAGTGATGAAGCGCTCAACGAAGCGTCTTAAAAAATAAATTATATATAGAAAATGCGAATGTTACATATTTGATAATTAATATTGACATAAACCTTCATTGCTCAGGACGTTAAGTGTTCAACTTTGAATTTCGTGAAGTTCGGTTACCGACTACTACTATTTTTTGCTGAATTGTCAAAATACAAAAAATTTAGCAGAAAGATTACATTAATTATATTTTTCATATTTTTTCCAAAATAAAAAATCTGATGTGTCCAACACATGACTTTCCTATCTAGTTATTATAGGCTTTTTTCCGGTTATTTTGTACAACCTATTGCAGCACCTCTATAAATGTTTAGAGGATAAACTAAATATATACATTTTCCACCTACATCTACTTCGAAACATTTTCCTATAGATATTCATTGAAAACGATTATACTGAAAATTTAAATTTAGCACTTTTCCTACAATTTTTCCATTACGGTCCATTTTAGAAAAATCATGTAAAAACAAAAATTATAGATATCGATATCGCAAACAACTTTTAGTTTAACAATTTTCATAAAAATCAGAATGTTGCACATTTTGTCAAATTTCTCGAATACGGACCATTTCAGGAAAATTTTGTTTAGAACAAAAACTATAGATAATAATATAAGAAGTAACTTTTATTTAAATAATTTTTTCCCCAAACGTAAGTTACACATATATTCCATAAAATATAAAAATGACCACCTATAAAGTACCCCCCCAGATGTTCCGACTCTGTCCAAAATCTAATCAGTTCATTGGACGCTGGAACAAAGCTTAAGCAAATTTGGTGTTTTTCTGTGGATTGGTTCATGAGTTATGGTGGATACAGAGACACACACACACACACACACACACACACACACACACACACACACACACACACGCACACACGCGCACACACACACAAGTCTTGAAGGCACTTATATCAAGTTAATTATCTAATCAAATGTGTGGCGTGGCTTTTTAAAATACCATCATTGTGCGCTCCACTGCTGGTGTGTCCATCTTCTACAAGAGAAAAAAGAAGGAAACATTTGTAAAGTTGCTTGGCACAAATTTGTACAAAAAAAGGGCAACTGGCTCTCGTAAGCCTTTTTCGTTTAATCGTCTCATTATTTGAACACTATGCGCCAGCATGGGAAATATATGTTAAATTTAGTTTTAAGAACTTTTAACATTCAAATAAAAACAATTTATAATTTTATTATTAAAATCAGTGTTGGAACAAAACATAAAATTGTTGAATTTGAAAGATAATATTCTAAAAATGGAAAGGGCTTCGGTCGATAGCCTATTGGACTGAATATTCAGTTCAATCAATGACAATTATTAATATAACTATTCTTAAATATTAGTCCAGGATAGTTAGGAAAAATAGCGGAAATTTTTATGGACTGCAGATATCGAGATGCGGTTTTCTGCATTGTATTCAGGAAGGTCCCAAGAAAAAGTTGCTCGTATTTTTTACATTTTTAAATAAAAATTATCATATTTTTATTTTAATAACTACGATATAAATTTGAATTATAAAAAATTATGATAAAAATATTTTAGGTTAAGGGCCGATCTTTTCACCTCTGAGTAAAGTAACATGTAGATTTACTTGACACATTAACAAAAAATAGCCATATAGTTTAATCAGCAAGTAGTTGCTTTTTACTTTACTTTACTCAGATGTGAAAAGACTGGCCCTTAGTGTAATAGGTACAGTTTTTAATAAAGCCTTTAATAATCATAATGGTACATGCATAAATGAACTAAAAAAAAAAATACCTTACCTTTCTCCATTTATATATTATTTTTTAACTTGTCTTTATTTATAAAACAATGTTCGGTACTAATCGTTTAATTTTTTTTTATTCACAGAAAAACCAAAAAATGAAAATTTTCTTTGTTTTCGCAACAGTCCTTTTGGCAGTCAGTGCCTTGCCAGCTCAAGAACAGTGGACCTCGTTTAAGGTAATTTTTCACATCATAAGTAATTTTGTAAAATTTTCAAAATTTTTCAAAATGTAGGTAGATCAACAACAATTCTCGAATTATACTATTATTTATTGATTAGATGGAGTAGAAAAAAACTAATAATAAGGTTTTTGAAATATTTAGGTTTTGTTTTTTACAATAAAATATATAGGTTACCGTGGAATTTATTGAGAAATTAATATTAAAAAAAATTCAAGTAACCTTGTTGAAAATTTTCTGTTATTTTTTAATATTAATTTCTCAATAAATTCCACGGTAACCTATATATTTTATTGTAAAAAACAAAACCTAAATATTTCAAAAACCTTATTTTTAGTTTTTTTTTACTCTGTCTAATCAATAAATAATATTATACTTAATTATAATTCGAAAATTGTTGTTGAAATCTTACTTTCTCGTAAGACACTGTACAAATACTCACATTTTAAAAAAAAAATTCTCAAACATTTGCACGGTAAGGTATAGTTAAAAGTTCACTATTAGATAAATAAGGAAAAAAATTAATTTTAATCATAATCTAATATTTTTTATTTAACATTGGTGGCGAAAGGACCTCCTTAAGAGATGCTGTGCTGATTTTAGAGAAGGTTCAATTTTAAAGTTATTATGTTGTACTCTGGTCAGACCTTACCTTGAATATGAATCATGTGTTTGGTCTCCTTAGTATAACGTTCAAATTAATAAAATTGAGCAAGTTCAACATAAATTTTAGAAATGTTATTACACGATCACAGCTATGATTTCAGAGATATTCTGCTTCTATATGTATAACTTGATTAATGGTCACAAATCCTACTCTTTTCTCTTAAGCCTAATTGGTCTACACAGGGCCGCCGAGAGACAGTACGGACTCCGGGACAATTTTCCAGGTCGGGCCCCGCGACTATTTTATAAAAAAAATTAAGCCCTTTCAGTATCGCATTTCTAGAAAACAAAACAGCAAAAGTCTTCAAGCAAAAACTCTTCTTTAGTGAAATATTTAAAAAAAATTCTTCAAGCACAAACAAAACTTCTCCTCTTTAGTGAAATCTCTATAAAAAAAGGTCTTCGAACAAAAACTTCTACTCTTTAGTAAAATCTCTATAAAAAAACAAAAGTCCTCTCTTTTCTGTTCTTGTGAGCCGAGCCCCGGGAAGTTGTTCCGGCTACCCCCTCTCATCGGCCCTGGGTCTACATGTACCTCCGCGATATACTTGATCAATCAAAACCTTTGAGGAAGTTGCCCATAGAACAAACTATAGACCATTCCATTCTGTCCAGAACAATTAAAATGTCAAACGATATTCCATTCTGTCCAGAAAATGTCAAACGATATTGCGCAAGACTTAGAATTTTTTGTAGCTATATCAAGCTAGCAGGCACTCTGTGGCGGCACCATTCAAGACCTGGCGGGTTTTTTGTAGCTTTTTGTTACACTATTTGCAAATTTGTAGCTTAGCCCAGGTCCGAAAAAACAGCGGATCCGCTAGCTTGAATTTCCATAAATTCCATAGTAGCGGCACAGATTCAGACCCAGCTGGTTTTTTGTAACTTTTTTGTTACGCTAGTCTCCCTTTTGTAGCTTGTACTGAACCTGAGAAAAGCGCGGATCCGCTAGCTTAGCGGATATTTGTAGCGGCACCAGCCCGGACCCGGCTCATTTTTTGTAACTTTTTTTGTAGCTTTTTTGTTACGCCTGTCTCGATTTCGTTGCGAGGCCTGAACGTGAGTAATAATCGTTTCTCCATGAGCGTGAGAGAAAAGTGCGTTAATTTAAAATCAAGTTTCGGCCTCTACAAGTAATATGTGCAACTCGATAGTGTGACTATCTGTTGCTAGATGGCACCAGTATTGCATTTCACGAATTATGGCCATCTTCCATCCAATATATTTTTGAGAAATTTAGATATAATCTCAAAATCGGACATTTTCAACGGTATGTATATTATTTGTCCGATATTAATGTAAAATACATATTGACAGGATTATTAAAATAGTTGTATGCCGGACGCCACTATTTTCCGATCGGGTGTTTTCGGTTATTTTGACTGCTAAAAACTTACTGCTAACTTCACACCGGTGGTAATAGCTACCAAGCAATAACCTATTCTCACTATGTACAGGGTGTTCCATCTCAGACGAGCCACCCCGTATAGTTTGTTACGTTTCATTAATAAACGTTTTATAAAAACAAAATGTTACGTTTCAAAGATATATTAATAAAACATATTTTCCATCACGATAAATTTCTACCCCTTACCTGGGTCTCATTGTAAAAATCCTTATAATAAGAATTCTTACAAGCCTCAGGCCTAGCTCAGATCAAAATAGGTCAGTGGGATTCGTTTAGAATTTACCTTCAAGTCAATGACAAAGTCTTTAATTAAAAAGACTTAAAAGAATTCAATTAAATTAATTTGGGCGCCATACTTTCAGATGTACAATAAAAGCAAATTTGTCATTAACTTGTCAGTTGAAAGTAAGAAAAAAAAATTAATCGGCTTTAATTTAAATTTCGAATTTGACTGATGACTGATTACATAATATAAAAGAAAATTAAATTAATTGATTTTAACACATTTTACGGTTTACGTTCTACTAATGATGAGTTTAAAATAAAAATTGACTAGTGACTCAAAAATTGTGTGTGTGGTCCTGGCCGACACTTATCTTGTGTTTCCGGATTTAACGGTCGAACTGGTCTGGTCCGTGTCGTAATGGTAGGTGAGCGGTGAGCCTACGATGACTTCAAAACACTGCAGTTCCTTACGCAACTCAGCCCAAGATATTCCGCAGCTCTAGTGGCAACTAGCTGACAATGATTCTGCAGTTCCAGATTACAAAAAACAATTCCTTAGTTTGTTACAGATCCAGATCCTTAGTTTGTTACAGATCCAGAGCCAGTTCCTTAATTTTAAGAAAGAAAAAACGTGTCAGTTACAACAAAAAAAACCGTATCTTTCCATTGCTTCAAAAAAAAAACAACACGTGGTCAGCAATAAATCTTACAATTTAAATTAAACATTCTTAAATTAAACATTTCAAATTTTACAACAATATTAGAGAGTTGCAATAGTATTTAATTTAAAACACATGAAGAATGGAAAGATCTTTCAAAATAACTGAGAAGAAAAAATATAAAATTAATGGCAGCCATTTTGTACATTTTGGAATTTATATAACGCGAAAAGCTCACTATAAATAAAAGAGATAACTCAAAGATAATTTCAGCAGAATATGCACACAATAAAATTAATTTCTACTTTTCATTATAAAAAAAAAAATTCGAGATTACCTTAGTTATTCGGACACACAAAGCACTAAAATCAACCTGTCTATTTCGCAGCCAAATTGAAAAGAAATTTCAAAAGCCAACAGCTGACCGAAGGTGTGTAAAACGTGAATATTCCCCATCCATAAGTAAGCCAGGCGTGCGCACGACATCTGACCGTAATTATTGATTTTTAGAGAAAGCGCATCATTGGTAGAATGTCCCAGAGAGAGACAAATTCCCGTTTCAACATAATATCTATATTTCCAAATACGAGGGGCGCTCAAAAAGTATTAGAATATATTGGAATATTTGAACTAATTAAATATTGTAATTATTAAAAGGGAGTGACGATTACAACGTAACAAGTTCTTATCCCATAGTAATTGGAAAAATTTCCCGAAACACTTCTGATGATTTTCTTTGGGGGACATCTTTTGACGTATATTTGAGGCTTGAACGAGCAACCCCCTATAAGGGGGCGCTTCAAACCCTCAAAATTGAATAGGGAAGAGGGGTTGGTGATACTTCATTTGTAAGGTCCTGAAAGCCTCTTTACAACGGTGTATGAAAAAAAATCACATTCTTAAAAAAATCAATTGTTTTATCATACTTACAATCAAAAAATCAAAACTGCGTTTTTAAATGAAATGTTCAATTTGTCTTTCATTGACTTCCATGCTATAATAAATTCTCTCGAACTAATAAATAAAAAAAAAATCAAAACATTTTCTTATCTTGCCTTCATTTTTTGCTCTTAGAAGGTGTTTATCAGGTTTCTTCGATCATTTGATGTGATAAAACAATTATTTTTTTTAAGAATGTGATTTTTTTCATACACCGTTGTAAAGAGGCTTTACCTTTACCTTACAAATGATGTATCACTCAACCCTTCTTCCCTATTCTATTTTGAGGGGTTGAAGCGCCCCCTCATAGGGGGTTTCTGGTTCATGCCTCAAATATACGTCAAAAGATGTCCCCTAAAGAAAATCATCCGCCGTGTTTCGGGAAATTTTTCCAATTACTATGGGATAAGAAATATACAGGGTGGCTCGTCTAAGATGGAACACTGTTAGTTGTGATCCGACAGAATTAAACACTGGTCCATAAATACTGCAAAACGATTGGTTTAAGGAAATCATTAAAAAAAGATGTAAGAATATTCTTGATTTAACAAAAGTATAAATACATAGACAACACTAAAAAACATTTAAAAACAAATGTCCGATTTTGAGATTATACCTAAATTTTTCAAAAATATATTGGGTGGAAGATGGCCATAATTCGTGAAATGCAATACTGGTGCCATCTATCAACAGATAGTCACAATATCGAGTTGCACATATTACTTGTAGAGGCCGAAACTTGATTTTAAATTAACGCACTTTTCTCTCACGCTCATGGAGAAACGATTATTACTCACGTTCAGGCCTCGCAACCAAATCGAGACAGGCGTAACAAAAAAGCTACAAAAAAAGTTACAAAAAATGAGCCGGGTCCGGGCTGGTGCCGCTACAAATATCCGCTAAGCTAGCGGATCCGCGCTTTTCTCAGGTTCAGTACAAGCTACAAAAGGGAGACTAGCGTAACAAAAAAGTTACAAAAAAGTTACGAAAAACCAGCTGGGTCTGAATCTGTGCCGCTACTATGGAAATTCAAGCTAGCGGATCCGCTGTTTTTTCGGACCTAGGCAAAGCTACAAATTCGCAAATAGCGTAACAAAAAAGCTATAAAAAATCCACCAGGTCTTGTATGGTGCCGCCACAGAGTTTGATATAGCCATTTTTTGTGGATATTAAGTTATTTACAAAAAATTTAAAAAGATCATTGTTCTCTTAATTTAATTGTGTTATACTGTTTTCTATGTTTAGTATATTTTTTTCCTTTTTATTGTAAACTTATTACTTAGATATTTTAAACTGTTTATTTTTTATGCTGGACTTTTTTAAATTATATCAGATATTTGTAAATGTAGTGTAGTTACAATAAATAAAATAAATTTTACAAACATGATTTCAAATCTAAAATATTTCAATAATTGAAAGTTATGGTAAAAGTACAGCGAAATTTGCGAAATCTGATGCGATGGGAATGCAGGCATGCATTCTCACGCTCATTTGACTTACTTTATCTTTTATGTAAAAATCTGATGGGTCCAACACATGACTTTCCTATCTAGTCATTATAGGCTTTTTCCGGTTATTTTGTACAACCTTTTGCAGCATCTCTATAAATGTTTAGAGGACAAACTAAATATATACATTGTCCACATACATCTACCTTGAAACATTTTTCTATAGATATTCATTGAAAACGAAAATACTGAAAAATTTTAAATTTAGCACTTTTCCATTACGGTCCATTTTAGAAAAATCATGTATACACAAAAATTATAGAGATCGATATCGCAAACAACTTTTAGTTCAACAATTTTCATAAAAATCAGAATTTTGCACTTTTTGTCAAATTTCTCGAATACGGACCATTCAGGAAATTTTGACATAAAGTAAATATTATAGATAATAATATTAGAAATAACTTTTATTTTAACAATTTTTTTCTCCAAACATAAATAACAGATATATTCCATAAAATATAAAAACGGCCTCTCATAAAGTACCCCCCTAGATGTTCCGACTTTGTCCAAAATCTAATCATTTCACGTCAGGCCGAAATAAATCTTAAGTTTAAAATTTAATGTTTTTTTCTTTATCCGTTTTTGAGTTTTCTTCAAAATTCGAAATTTACACATTTTCTCAAATATCTCGAATACGGTCTATTTTAGAGAAATTATGTATAGTATAAAAATTATAGAGAATTATATTACAAATAACTTTTATTTGAATACATAAAATTTGGTGTTTTTCTTTGTATCGGTTCATGAGTTATAGTGGATACAGACACACACACACACACACACACACACACACACACACACACACACACACACACACACACACACACACACACACACACACACAGACACACACACACACACACACACCACACACACACCACACACACACACACACACACCACACACACCACACACACACCACACACACACCACACACACCACACACACACACACCACACACACACACACACACACACACACACACACACACACACACACACACACACACACACACACACCGCACACACACACACATCACACACACACACACACACACACCACACACCACACACACACACACACACACACACACACACACACACACACACACACACACGCACACACACACACACACACGCACACACACGCACACACGCACACACACACACACACACACACATACCACACACACACACACCACACACCACACACACACACACACACACACACACACACCACACACATACACACACACCACACACACACCACACACACACCACACACACCACACACACCACACACACCACACACACCACACACACCACACACACCACACACACCACACACACACACACACACACCACACACCACACACTACACCCCACACCCCACACGCCACACGCCACACGCACACGCCACACGCCACACGCCACACGCCACACGCCACACGCCACACGCCACACGCCACACGCCACACGCCACACGCCACACGCCACACGCCACACGCCACACGCCACACGCCACACGCCACACGCCACACGCCACACGCCGCACGCCGCACGCCGCACGCCGCACGCCGCACGCCGCACGCCGCACGCCGCACGCCGCACGCCGCACGCCGCACGCCGCACGCCACACGCCACACGCCACACGCCACACGCCACACGCCACACGCCACACGCCACACGCCACACACCACACACCACACACCACACACCACACGCCACACACCACACACCACACGCCACACACCACACACCACACACCACACACCACACACCACACACCACACACCACACACCACACACCACACACCACACACCACACACCACACACCACACACCACACACCACACACCACACACCACACACCACACACCACACACCACACACCACACACACACACACACACACACACCACACACCACACACCACACACCACACACACACACACACACACACACACACACACACACACACACACACACACACACACACACACACACACACACACACACACACACACACACACACACACACACACACACACACACACACACACACACACACACACACACACACACACACACACACACACACACACACACACACACACACACACACACACACACACACACACACACACACACACACACACACACACACACACACACACACACACACACACACACACACACACACACACACACACACACACACACACACACACACACACACACACACACACACACACACACACACACACACACACACACACACACACACACACACACACACACACACACACACACACACACACACACACACACACACACACACACACACACACACACACACACACACACACACACACACACACACACACACACACACACACACACACACACCACACACACACCACACACACCACACACACCACACACACCACACACACCACACACACCACACACACACACACACACCACACACCACACACTACACCCCACACCCCACACGCCACACGCACACGCCACACGCCACACGCCACACGCCACACGCCACACGCCACACGCCACACGCCACACGCCACACGCCACACGCCACACGCCACACGCCACACGCCACACGCCACACGCCGCACGCCGCACGCCGCACGCCGCACGCCGCACGCCGCACGCCGCACGCCGCACGCCACACGCCACACGCCACACGCCACACGCCACACGCCACACGCCACACGCCACACGCCACACGCCACACGCCACACGCCACACACCACACACCACACACCACACACCACACACCACACACCACACACCACACACCACACACACACATACACACACCACACACACACACACACACACACACCACACACCACACACCACACACCACACACCACACACACACACACACACACACCACACACACACACACACACACACCACACACCACACACCACACACCACACACCACACACCACACACCACACACACACACACACACACACACACACACACACACACACACACACACACACACACACACACACACACACACACACACACACACACACACACACACACACACACACACACACACACACACACACACACACACACACACACACACACACACACACACACACACACACACACACACACACACACACACACACACACACACACACACACACACACACACACACACACACACACACACACACACACACACACACACACACACACACACACACACACACACACACACACACACACACACACACACACACACACACACACACACACACACACACACACACACACACACACACACACACACACACACACACACACACACACACACACACACACACACACACACACACACACACACACACACACACACACACACACACACACACACACACACACACACACACACACACACACACACACACACACACAATCGCGAAAATAGTCAAAATGGATTCAGGGACCCCAAAACGGAAAAAACCGTCGAAAACTCGAGGTCAAAAAATATAATGATTCCTATATTTTCCTTATCTGTATACCGATAGGAAAGTAAAAAGGTGTGCTTCCCGGAAAGTGAGTTTCGAGTGAGAGGCGAGCTCTTTCCTCCTTACTCTTAGTGAAGCTTCCATTTTGTTTCTTTAATGCCATAACCGTATCAATTCTTCCTTTTGCCAGGACCCTGTGTAGTCTCGCTGCCGCAGGTGTAGAGAAATTTCTGAAGCTGTTACGTTTAGCTTTCCTGATTTCTTTGTTGTAGGTAGTAAGTGTCTCGGTTTAGATCTGCCAATCTCCGCTGTGCTTGGCCTCATTATAGTGCTTCCGCACTTCGAAAATTTACCTTATTCTATCTTTTCAAGGAAGTGTAGGATTTGGAGTGGCTTTAAGTTAGGTAGATAGGCCTCTTCTATTTGATATACCTCTAAGTATAGTGTCCTTCGATGTTGGAGTGCTAAATATTCATTCAGAATGTGAATATAGGTATCGTTCTCCTCCTCACAGAATCTGCACTTACTATTTTCTACTACTTTCAGTTTACTAAGGTGTTTTTTTATTGGGTAATACCAGGTAAAGATCCTCAGACTGATACAGGCTTCTTTTCTGATTGTATTCAGCCAGAAGTGTATCGGTCTTCCTACTGACCTATTCCAGTTCTTTCTATGGATTTGGAATCATCCGTTCACCACTATAAATAGCATTTATTTTTCTATAAATTTATGGTGTGTATCATCTTCATTTTCTTGAAATAAAATATTTTACTAAATGGGGATAAGCCACGAAAAATTCTATAGAGCGAACCTAATATTTTTCATTTAAAAAATATAAATTGAAGCCACACATTTTACAAACTTACTGTTCTCAAGTCTATATCTTTCGAAACAGTGCTACTTTCGGACAGTTATAGATTAAAAAGCATCTACGCTTTCATTTAAAAACGGATCTTGGGGACATATTTCAAAATCAACCTAAGAAAAATCTGGCACGGGAATGTTGCGCCGCCATGTTGATTGTTATTGTGGTTTGTCATATATTAATGTAATTTAAAGTAGTTTGAAAGGAAACGTAAAGTTGAAAAATATATTTTTAAAACTTCACTAACTTTTTTGTTAGAGTATTGTTACTAGTCATTACTGACTAACCGACAATTTTAATTTAAAAATCTTATAAACTAATTACTTATCTAAGAAGTCCCCATTGGGCTGTCTTAATTGTTTCTATAGGAAAGCATTACAAGTTGGCCTGACGATTTATTACACTGTTTTACACTAACACTAACATTAACGTTCACTGCACTAGCTCAAATGGCTTCTTCCTTTTAAGCCCTCTGTTGAGCGTAGAGTTGTCCAGTGATTGCAGCGCTTCTTCGTTGGCGTGGGAGTATAGTCGACCCTCATGTTTCGCAGCAAACCTTTTTATTTCCTCTTCGATTATTGGCATCTTCAGGTCTCTATGAAGATAATAGTTTCGATAGAACCAAGGTGCATCAACAATGCATCTAAGGACTTTATTTTGGAAAACTTCTATCACGTTGATATTACTCTTGCTGGCACATCCCCATAGCTGTATGCCATAAATCCAGATTGGTTTTAGAATTTGTTTATAAATCAGCAGTTTGTTGTATACTGACAATTTGGATTTTATTCCTAGGAGTCAATACATTTTTTTAATTTAAGTGCAAGTTCTTTACGCTTTTTTTATGTGCTCTTTCCATTTAAATCTTACATCTAGGTTCATCCCTAGGTATTTGGCCGAATCGTGATGCGAAATAACGTCATTGTTTATTCTTATTTGTTTTTGTTCATTTGGTCGAAGAGTAAAATCAACATGCACTGATTTATTTTTATTTCCCACTTTTTTATCAATCAATTGATTCTGTTGCAGGTTTCCTAAAGTTTTTCTGAGGTCTCCGTATTAGTTGCGCCAACTGCCAATATTGCAGTGTCATCCGCAAATGTTGCTATTTTTACACATTGTTAGGGAGGGATATCGCTGGTGTATAATAAGTAAAGAACCGGTCCTAGCACACTGCCTTGTGAGACACCTGCTTTAATTTCTTTCATTTCGGAATATGCTTCTTTTGCTTTACTCTTAACATTCTTCCCCTTAGATATGATTGTAGAATGTCGACATATTGTCTAGGGAGCATTTTTTCAAGTTTCTGTATCATGCCAGCATGTCAAACATTGTCAAATGCTTGGGCTACGTCAAGAAATATAGCTGAGCATATATATTTTTCTTCGTAAGCTTTTTAGATGATATCGGCTATCCTGTGTACTTGATCTATTGTCGAGTGTTTGTTTCTAAAATCAAATTGGTGCAAAGGGATCGAATTTTTATTTTCAATTATTGGTTTTAGTCGTTTTAGTAGTAGTTTTTCAAATAACTTAGATATTATCGGTAACAATGATAAGGTCTATATGATGACACTTCATTCAGAGGATTTCCTGGCTTAGGAATTAGGATAACTTCAGCCATTTTCCACGCATCAGGTATATATTTAAGGCGAACTGCTGCATTTATGAGGTATGTCAATTTAACAATAGCCTTCTATGGTAGTTTCTTTAATATTTCTCCATAAATAAGGTCATATACTGACGCTTTCTGTGAGTTGATGTTTGTCTGAATTTCTTTCGTAACTTCATTGGAAGTAACTAGCTTAATTTCAAGTTATTCCATATTATGGATAGTCTCATTAGGAGTGTCTTGATTTTTATATAATTGGAACGTCTTTTGTAGGTGGTCAGCGAAAATATCAGCTTTTTGTTAATTCTCTTGCCCATTTGTTTTCTAGTATTCTGATAGAGGACAGCGTTTACACGAATTTTTTATCTTTTTAGTTGCCTTCCAATCAGTTTCTTTAACATCTGTTATCCTTACTAGATATCTGTAGAAGGATTTTTCTTTGGGATTTAGGATTTCTCTTCTTAGTCTTTGGGTAGCCCTATTTAATATATTTTTATCTTCTGGTGATCTTGTCATCTGCCATTTCTTTCTTAGTTTTTTTTTTCTGTTCCCAGTTCTCTTATCTCGACAGGATAGTTTTTCCAGCTGTTAATCTTCTTACTTTTGGTGTGTTCCTCCATGCAGCTTGCTGGATTTCAACTATAAACCTTTCCAGTTCTTTATCTAGCTAATTTTTCGTTTTTAGTGTTATGGTCAGTTAAATAGTATTTGTTAAGTCCTCTTGAAAACCTTCCCAATTAGTTTTTTGATTTGCTAGGGTCGGTTTGGCTTCTTTTTGAATAACTTTATCACTTAGATTAAGCATTACTGCAGAATGGTCTGAAACTATATCAAAGTTTTCTTCTACTTGGGTACAGTTTGGTGAAATTTTCCTCAGAATAAAGAAATCCAAAAGGTCTGGAATCTTATTTGGCTCAGTGAGCCAAAAGGTGAGTTTTTCCGAAGATTGGTATGTACAAACAAGTACTGATGCAGTTCGGTGCAATTCTTTTCCTTTGACTGTGGTTAATCTTAAACCCCAGTTGGTGTTTTTGGAGTTGTAATCTCCACCGATTATAAATTTGTTACCTAGTTTGATGAGTACATTGAGATAATTTTCTTTTTTCTGGTTGTATTTTGGTGGGCAATAGATTGCAGCTATTGTAATTTTGCCCCCTTAATGTTAATGGTGCTAATGGTTACCCGATTTTCTGGTTTTTGGATGCCTGGTTTCTCATAGTGGGAAATGTTCTTTTTAATAATTAACGCACTTCCTCCTCTTGCTGCATTTGATGGATGGATAGTTATATCCTCTGGATTTAATGTATGACTCTGTTGTAAGGTGGGTCTCAGAAATCAGACATATTTTTTGAACGTCCAAGAAAACTTGGATATCAGTTTGTTTTTGGAGAATACTATTGGCATTCCAAGTGGCTATTCTAATATTTCTTTTGTCCATTGGTGGTTTTGTTATATGTTTGGGGTTTATTTAATTCTTCTAGCTTCTGGAGCCTGTCAGAGAGTGAATCTATTCTGGTTATTAAGGATAATAATAATTCATGAGTGGCACTTTCTGCTAAGTTGGCTGACTTTGCAGTATGCTGTGCAATTTGTGGAGTGGGATTCATGGCTGGTTGTGACCTTTGAATTAGTTGCTTCTGTGAGTTTGTTACCTGAGAATATGTTATTTCATTTTTGACAGTAGGAAAAGCGTTTATTGGTCTCTTCTGCCTCGTCATTATTTTAGGTTTAGTGGTGTTATCCTTGATTATCTAAAAGGTTTTGGCAACTTCACATCCTCTGTAATTAGCAGAATGTTCCATTAGGCAGTTTATACACTTTGGTTGTTGTTCTAAACTTTTTACACAATCCTTCGTATGATGTTTTCCTACGCACTTTACGCATCTTGATTCTTTTGCAAAAGTTGTGTGTATGTCCAAATAGCTGGCCGTTTTTGCATTGCGGAACTAGTTTTGACTTTTTTATGGTTTCTGTTCTAACTCTTAGATTAAGTATTGTTTTGATTTCGTAGATATATCCTAATATTTTCAATATTTCCGGATGCATAGCGACAATGGTTTTTTATTAAGTTTACGAGTGTTATCCTTGGTTAATTCTATTTCCTTTTTTATTATTTTGACAGCTTTTTTACATTTTAATCCTTGACTTTGCAAGTCTTCAACAATATCTTCTGGTTTAGATGTAGATGGTAGACATCTAACCATGGACGGACGCCAATTGAGCACTTTATTACTCTCAGGTAAAATTGATACCGTAGCAGGACACGCCAATTGAGCACCAAGGACCAAACAGAGACCGGCCAATTGAGCACTTTATGACTAGCCAATTGCGCACTTTATAACTAGTTTGTTCATTAACGAATTATCAGGTACCTACTGAATTAATGCAAATAGTTATTTTTCTCAGTTAAATAAAAATCAGAATATGGTAGTTGGCATTTATTTATTTAAAAAAATCATGGGGTCAAAACAATTTTTAAGAAGTATTTTTTCGCAGATCTGTGTAATAATAATAATTATTTTACAGTAAATAGTATTATAGTTTGTATCTATGAGCAACTAACTTTACAAAATCATATTCTGACAATAGCTTATTATCTAGCTCCAAAATCTTCTGATTTAAAAACTTTTCCGCATCTCTGACTTTTTTCGTTTTTACAACAATAGGGTTACCAATACTTTGAATTTAAATATAAACTAAGCATTGAAATTCAATAAGAGTTTTAACAAAAACGTGAATATTGGGGTGCGTATGGTAAAAACTTTTTGAAAAATGAGAGTGAAAGGATTCACAGGGGTTGGTTGTTAAAAATTTATTTTTTCTTGTTTTGGAAGCCCATACCGAAGGAGGAAATACAGACGTTTCCGAATTAACTAAATAATCTGCTAATCTTGAAAAGGCATTAGAATCAGGAATGGCCGACATAAAATTATTAATGAAACAATCGCTTACACTTTCGGGAGTGAGAAAAGGTAAACCAAATAAATGTTGTATCCATTTTCCTGACTCAGTTTGACTTTTATAAAGGTTTACTAAACCCAAGTTTTAAACTTTTCTATACCAGCTTTGTGCTAAATGGAATCGACAACCAAACATTTTTGCATTTGGCCAAACAGATTGCGCAGAATTATGAATGGCTTTTTCGAAATCTATAACTATCTGTTGAGGATTTAAAGAAATATTTATGGAATTTGATAACATCAGTAATTTATTAAACAGAATGGTATACGTGTTGCCTAGTTTGTTTAAAAGAAGGCAAGAAACTAAAGGAATATAATGTCCATTGCGCAACCCATGAATAGTAAATAGTTGAAAAAAGAATTTTGTACAATATCTAAATGTTCCATCCATGTAAATGTGTCACACTGCGATAAACATTTCATATTAGATGTACAACCAAAAATTACAATATTAGTTTCAATATCAATAAGTTTAAAAATGCTTCTACAACTAAACTAGTATACTTCCATTACATAAGAAGCAAATTAGAGTATGGATGCCTAATCTGGAATCCTTATTATGAGGCTCATATTCAACATTTAGAAAAAGTGCAGCGTAAATTTGTCAAATATATGGCTTTTAAAATGGATGGAGTGTATCCTACCCGTGGATTCGATCACACTCGGTTACTTCAAAGGTTCAACTTGCCAACTTGCAAGGATAGACGAGTTTATATATCTCTAATTTTTTTTGTACAAGTTGGTTAATGGTATGATTGATTGTTCTGATTTATTATACCAACTAAATTTTTATGTTCCCTTAAATACCAGATCCAAAAATCTGTTCTACCTACCCTCAGTAAGTACTAATACCATGCTAAAATCACCTTTACATATCATGTGCAGGGAACTAAACAAAATTAGTCCACATATTGATATATTCAATCAAACTTTATGTAGTTTTAGTAGGTCAGTGAAAAATATCTTATTTAATCAATAACAAACTTGGCGGGCTGTATCCTGTATCCTATCAAATGTTCATTTATTTGTAAACTAATATTTTTTTTAATTACTTTGTATATTTTCTTACTATTCTTATCTGAATTGTCTTATTAATAGATGTAATTCTGTTAGACAATAAAGCTTATTATTAATATCATTGGCCAATAAAAATGGTTCGTTTCTATCTGTTGTTAAATCCATAACATTCAGAGCTTCTTGGACATCATATATATCTTTTGATGTAGCTGACTTGTTGGTGTTCAATCGATTGCGATTCATATTATGCCGTATGAAGTCCAGATCCATAGTTGTTATATTTTCCTTATACGAAGACGTCGAAATCTCCATATTCATTATTTTTGATGGTTGTTGGCAAATGTCATGAACGGCCTTCCTTTTGCAACTATTACTTATAGCCTGTCGACTTAGCTTTTGCAAGTTGGCTTGATGGTTGTGTTCCAAGGAATGATCCAGGACGTTTAAATCTGAAAAGACTTTAGATTATTGATTTGACCATTCAAAAAAGGTTTCAATTCAAATTCAAAAAGTTGGCATTAACTTTTGGTATGCGGACGCTATTCAAATATACAGTAAAAGACTCTGTTCTTAAGATCATTGATGTATCAAGAACGGATTCAAAATTTTTCTATTTGTCAAAATATCCACTGTACATTTCTTAGTAATAAACAACCAATATAATCCACTTTCTTTAATAAATATAATGAAAATAATTAAACTTACTTCGAGTATGACATTTTGCTTTACAGCCCTTTACAGAACACACCCAATTTATTAATCCATCTTTCAGGTCTTTACGTTTTCTAAATTTATTATCATGTAGAAGAAGCATTTGTTGGCCACGTTCACTTAAAACAAAATCAGTTACTAACTCCATAGGTAATATTTTTTTATCCGAACGCTAAAAGGTTTAGATAAAAACTGGTATGAGCCAATTGAGCTATTAAGGCATACGTAGAACAGACTTAATTGTACGGATGTGCCGTATAAATAAGTCACCCCAATAGTCACCCCTTATACCCAAGTAAGATAAAGTTGTTTTGATTTGTTTTGTAAATTGAATGTGTTACAATTGGCAAATATGAAAATAAGTACCTATCTCTAATTTAAATTGAATGTAAAACTGCTTATGATTTTAAAACCAAATCATATTGGTTTTGGTTTTGAAAATTGTATTTTGACAAAGGTAATTAAGAATGTGTTACAATTGGCAAATTTGAAAATAAGTACCTATCTCTAATTTAAATTGGATATAAAAGCTTATGATTTTAAAACCAAATCATAATATGTAAAAGCTTTTAACGGATTAATATGAATGTTTTGCATTTCGAGGTCTGAAAATTTGGTACCACAATATTGCAAAAATTATGCAAAAATTTGTATTCAACAGAATAATAACATTCCGTTTGCCCGCCAATTATTTTTGTTACCTACCAATATAAAATGAAGAAACATTACTCACAAAAATTTAATTTTATATGGGCAATTTTAATTTTTTTTTTACTTATTTCTGTTTTTAAACATTATGTGTTATTTTTTAAATTATTCTCATGAGTAGATTATTAACTTATTTATTTTTATTATTTTAGGTTTTGATAACGACTTTGTAGCTGAAACTGATCTCATCATTTTTTCTTGACCTATTGTTGAGTGCATATTCCATTTATAATAATATACTTCATTACGTAATAAAAAGGGATCAAAGTATCTAGGGTTTTCCCAATAAAAATTGGTTTTAAGCTTTTAATGAGTTTCTTTAAATTAGAATATTAAGGGATTATTATTACAAAGTGCTAAATTGGCCTGTCTCAAAAGGGTCGCTTTGAAAAGGTACCTGCCTGCCTGGCGCTCAGTTGGCCGGTCTACATTTATTACATCTAGAGCTTGGTGCTCAATTGGCTCATGCCCCTAACCATTACTTAGTGTCTCTGTTCTGTTTAATTTCATAGAAATTCCAATTATTTCATTGACATTCAAGGTTTGATATGACATTTTTGAAGTCTTCTTGTTCAGTATTAATTTTAAACTGGTTATTGCTTAGAGCCGTGACTTGAAAGGAAATATTATTTTCTACCAGGGTATGGCGCAATTCTTGTTGCTTGCTATTATCGGGGGAAATTTAATTGTTTGTTCGACTGTTTCTTTCTCTTGTTGTTGATTTTTGCTAACTCCAGGTTGGCCAAGAGAGGTTTCTGGAGAGGAATTGGCTTTTCGTTTTTTTTTTCTTCTATTGTTTCTTCTTTCTGCTGTTATCCATTCTACTTATTTGTTAAATTGAATGCCGATTTCTTTTGCCAGTTCTTCTTCATCAGTTTCATATTTCGTTTTTGCATATTTTCCATATTGTTTTGCATTTGTTGCAATGCACTTTCTAGTTGCTGTTTTTCAGCTTTTTCTTGTATCCAAGCATTGTACAATGTCTGTTCTGACTTCTAGCTTGATTTTCATGAAATAAGGCCTGATATTGTTGGGCTGGGAGATTTTCTCCCACTTCCATTGTTTCCATATTAATTGTTTGAGTTACCTGTTTTTTTTGCTCCAAAAGAACTTTGGCAGGTGTCGATTCTGGTTTATTATTTTTTTCTACAAATTGTTTACTATATTTAATGGCACATTATTATTTTTATTTTTGTTCTTAAACATTACGTTTAGCAATCGTTGTTGATTTTTTAAACAGTCACAATTAAAAAATATTTACACTACATACACAAACGAAACTGACCTAGTTACGAAGTAATGTTAATAAACATACATCCTTACCTATCGACAGCCGAATATAAACAAGACTAAAGAGTAACTAAAGCAACCGAAAACACATACGTGTTGGTAAATCGTTCATTGTATGGTTAGATTAGACGTAGACTAGCATGTTCTCTATTAATCGAATATTTTTTTATTTAAGGCCAAACATGGAAAATCGTATGAAAATCTCTATGAAGAAAAAGTCCGTTTCCAAATTTTCCAGAACAACGTGCAAGTAATCAACGCACACAACGCCCGCTATGAAGCCGGACTTGAAACTTACACCATGGGAGTCAACAAGTTCACCGATTTGACCCCCAAAGAATTCCGAGCCATGCTGAGACTCCAAAACGGCCCACTTACTTGGCAAAACTTGACACGTCATGTCCAAAATGGGACAGCTCCAGACTCTATCGACTGGAGAGAGAAGAACGCTGTATTGGAAGTCCAGGACCAAAACGGATGTGGATCGTGCTGGGCTTTCAGTGCAGTAAGTGTATTTTTTATTAAAATAATATACATACAGTAGATCTGTTTTATAAAATCGCTGTTGTACATTTTAACAGTTTTGTTAAATATGAAACGAATAAATCGAAGTAAGAAATTCCCTTTCATTTTCATTCAAACAGTTCGTTTTAAAAATAATATTAAGTTAACCTAAGAGGCTTAAAACTAAGAGTTGACCAATTGGTATCTTCTCCTTTCTGTTCTGATTACTTTACACTGCACACGCGCACTGTGCTCTGCTTTAACACACTTTTATATCACTAATTTTTGGTCCTTCCGAGCCTTCTCATTAGTTATCGGTTGTTCAGGTATACCATTATGTTTTTTGTGGCCTTATTTACTACTTCCTTCTCATGTGTGTTCCAGAGAAGTTTGTTGTCCAGGGTTAGGCCTCGATATTTGACTTTATTTTTCCATTCTATATCTAACCGTCTAATTTAACAGTTTTAAGATTAAGTTTTCTTTTCCTTGAAAAGGCTGCTAGTGTTTTTTGTGTAGGGTTTACACTAAATCTTACTTCACGGCACCGTCTTTTGGTATATTTCTAGTCCTCGTTGGACTATATCACCCAGGATATTTCTAAACTTGCCTCTAGCAAATATAACTATGTCGTCGGCATAACCTTGACATGATATTATCGATATGATATTATCTACTGCTATGGGAATGCCTTCAGATGAAATGCTTCAAAAGTATAGCTTTCAAAAGCAATATAAAGTAAGTATACCAGACAGGGAATCGTGGACGGGAGGAGCTCCTATTCATGCAGATCTCACCTGGTATACAGACGGCTCCAAAACCCATGAAGGTTCAGGAGTAGGTATATATAGTACCAAGCCAAAGGCAGGAATCTCACTGAGCTTAGGTAAACATGCGACAGTATTTCAGGCAGAAATAACAGCAATACATCACTGCGCAAAAGAAGTATTAAGACAGAAGGTAAATGGAAAAACCATTGTCATAAACTCAGACAGTCAAGCGACGTTAAAAGAACTCAGTTCCATGCAGGTACACTCAAAGCTTGTGTGGGACTGTTTGGAAGCCCTAACAGAGCTTGGTAGTCAAAACAGACTAACCTTAGCCTGGGTACCTGGCCACAGGGGACACAAGGGCAATGAAGAGGCTGATTTACTAGCCGAAAAAGGAGCCTCAAATACCCTTATTGGCCCAGAACCCTTCTGTGGTGTAACAAAAACAACTATCAGAACATGCACAAAGCAGTGGATGTTTAAAAAATCTCAGGAGTGGTGGAAAAACTCACCAGGACAGAGACAGGCCAAAAAGTTCTTAAAAGGACCATCGTCTAAACTAAATACTAGTAGGTCTATTAACAGGGCATTGTAGGCTTAACAAACATATGTTCAATATCGGTCTGACAGAAGAGGCCTTGTGCCGATTCTGTCAAGAAGAAGAGGAAACGGCAGAACACGTATTGTGCTACTGCGAAGGTATAGTAAGACTGAGATTCCTTACACTTGGAGAAGAAAAACCAAGGGCAACTAGCTATACCGGAGAACTACTTCCCAGTCTATGGAGTCTACTACAAAAGACCGAATTAGACAAGGCATTCTAAACAATGATTAAAGGATATCCACAATAGATCTGAAAAGGTCGAGGTGGGGGAGGCCACATGGCCCATAGTCCTAATTAAATCTTAATCTTAAAAATCTTAATCTACTCCTCTATTTGCAAGTGCTCTTTTGACAGATTCGTGTGACGTGTTGTCAAAAGCTTCTTCTACGTCTAGGAAGGCACACCCGACCGTTTCTTTGTTTGTTAGTGCATCCTGGATTATGTTAGTCAACTGTACCAGGCTAGTTTTTATAGATCTTCCTGATAGGTACGCGTGTTGGGTGTGGTGGAGTGGCACCCTCTTTAGGACTTCCGTTCTGAGATATTTATCAACAGCCTTCTCTATTTTGGAATAAAGGTGACTTTGGCCCTTCTCCATGCTTCTGGTATATATTCCAGCTTCAGACTGCTTCGGGTAGTCGGATAATGTGTGGTAGTAATTCCTCATGTGCCCCCTGAAGCAGGGCAGGAAATATTCCATCTACACTTGGAGACTTAAATGGTTTAAATGTGTTTAGGGAACACTTTAACCGATTTCTGCTGCATATGTGTTTGGTCGCTACAGCAGCCTCTCTTGGGAGCCTGCTTACCTTAGTTGTGTCCCTTATTAGAAAAAGTGTGCTTCCAAGAAAGTGAGTTTAGATAAGAGGCGAGCTCTTTTCTCCTCACTCTTCGTGAAGCTTTCATTTGGTTTATTTAATGCTATAACTGTATTAACTCTCCATTTTGCCAGGGCCCTGTGCAGTCTCGCTGCCGCAGGTGTAAAGTTAATATCCTCGCAGAACTTTCTGCAGCTGTTACGTTTAGCTTTTCTGATTTCTTTGTTGTAGGTAGTAAGTGCCTCGGTGTAGCTCTGCCAATCTCTGCTCTCGTATGTTTGACAGATGACGGTTCTACCAAGGAACATCCCTACTAGTTCTATTTCTTTGAATGGGGCAGCTTGATTTATATGCCTCAAGTATTGCCCCATTAAGTTCTTTGAGATCGCTTTCCAGAACAAGTGGGTGCCTGGGCCCCTTTTTTGTCTGGATACGTGCTAAGTTTTGTTTTAGAATGGTGTTGTATTTGTCCCAGTCTGTTTTTCTAGGATTCCTCCTGAGGATTGTCTCAGAAATGTCGCTCTCTAACGTAAACACAATTATCTTGTGATCAGATAGAGATAGTTCACTCGATACTCTCCAGTTTGTTAGTAGATCTTTAATGCTCGGTATGCTTAATGTGATATCTAATACGTCATTTCTTGTCCTTGTTGGAGTATTCCCAACATTTGCACAATAAGGTTCTTATTATAATTTACTAGCTGACCCGGCAAACGTTGTTTTGCCATGTAAATAATTTCTAGAGAATAATTTCTAGAGAATAATTTCTAGAGAATAATTTCTAGAGAATAATTTCTAGAGAATAATTTCTAGAGAATAATTTCTAGAGAATAATTTCTAGAGAATAATTTCTAGAGAATAATTTCTAGAGAATAATTTCTAGAGAATAATTTCTAGAGAATAATTTCTAGAAAATAATTTCTAGAGACTTCTAGATTTATTTGTACCACGGCTCAAATTGACCCCTTTGCGTTTTGTTGGTATTGTTCACTGTAGAATACAAAACACACATAAATAAAACTTATTGATTTATTTAATGATGAAAATTATTATATTAATAATTTATTTTATCTTTGATTTCATTAAATATACATGTAAAAATGAGATAGTTTCACGAAAGCGAAAAATTTTATTTTTCTTAATTATATCGAAAATACATATTGTTAGAAATAGTGAAAAAAAAAAAATCTGTAGAAGTTAGAGCTCTTATAAGTTAACACAAAAAAATCCCAATTGTAATAAAAATCTAACTTTCACCGAATTCGTTTTTCACCATTACCAACAATATTTTCGTTATAAATAAGAAAGAATACCTAAATAAAAATAATTTATACTTACAACTCAATAGCCGTTGTTTGCGGGAACTCGTGACACGTGTTGAGTATTTTAGAGGTTATGTAGGTAAATCACTTAATTAACTGATCGTGCAAATTAAACTAAAAATAAATAATTTTATTAGTTATTAATAATTTATTATATTCAATAATATTAGTTATTAATAAATAAATAATAAAGTTACTTGAGAATATATTTGATATGAGAGTTACACTGAGATAGTAAAAATGTTTAACTACTACGCTTGATGCATAAACACTAATAATAGCCGAAAACTGTAGAGAGAGTGAGAGAAGGCTTATTGTTTGAGAGAAATAGAAGACCATCTTCGTTGTCATCCCTACGCCGTGCTGTTTACTGGGTGAAAAGTGACACCGGTAGACACATGGAGGGGATAACTTACCAAGTGATAATAATTGATGTTATCGAGCGGGATAAAAAATAATAAAATTATTAAAATGACTATTAAAAAGCAGAGGTTGGTGATAGAAGAGTGAACATTTTAGGGTTGTATGTATTTTTTAATGCCACATAATAAAAAAATTAAAAAAAAATTATCCAAAAAAAAATTGGGTATCAGTTAGGGGTTTGAAAGATAGATAGTAGCGGATTATTAGACTTACTAAATATGCATAAAAAATTTCATAAGAATCGGTCGAGCCGAGTATGGGAACAAACATTGTGACAAGAGAATTTTATATATTAAAGATTAGTAAGTTTAACCACAGCTTTTCTTGGCAATTGTTTTAGTATTTCACCTATAATCAGATCATACTCGGGTGCTTTCTTAAAATTGATATTTTCTTTGCTTTAGGCATTACCATAGGAATTTCACCAATGTTTGTGTTCTCTTGTTTTACATTCGGTTGAAATTTTTTTTTGAGATGATCTGCAAAGATGTAAGCTTTTTGTTAAGTTGATCTTGCCCAGTTTCCATTGCCTTCTTTTATTGGTGTGGTATATGGACTATTGAACTATTAAGTTTCCTAGTCACTTTCCACATAGAGTAATTAGTATTTTTATTGTTCGTCAATTTTTTGAGATTTGTGTCTGTTGATTCAATTTTAATAGTGACTATTTTTCGTTTTAGTTGTTGTAAGTCTGTTGAGAACTACTTTATGTTCAGAGAATCTGGTGATTTGCCACTTTTTCTTGCCTTTTTCTTCTTATTTATTAGTTCTTTTATTTCTCTAGAATATCTATTGCTTACGTGTTTCTTGTAATTTCTGGTGTATTGTTTCATGATGATTGCTTTTTGTCAATGACAAATGTTTACAGCTCGTACTCTAGTTGTTGTTTTGTTTTTAGTAGTGCACTTAGTTCGATTCTTTAACTTAATTCAGTTTTAAAACTTACCCAGTCTGTCTTTTTATTACACAATGTGGTTCTAATTTCTTTTTGGATTGTGTTTTCGCTTAGTATCATTATCACCGGGGAATGATCTAAGTATAAATCAAAATGTTCTTCTATTTTAATAAAGTTTCCGGGTATTTTTCTAGTGATGTGGAAGTCCAGGTATTTTATTTCTGTCGGTTGGCCAATGGGTTGGTTTTCCTGTTGACTGGTAGTCACACCCAATTTTACTTGCAGCTGCATGCAATTGCTTACCTTTGGTAGTTGTTAATCTCAAGCTCTAGATGATATTTTTGACATTAAAATCACCTTCCAAAATAAAATTTTCTCCCATTAAGAGTACTTTGTAATTTTTTTTTAATTTTGTCGTGGTGGCATATATTCTGCTTAGACTGCAAAACTGTATTTATTCATTTTTATGTTAACTGCGGTTAGCTGGATTTCTTCTGTTTAATATGGTAGCTACAAAATTGTGTTGCTTGCTTATTAGTTTTTGTCTTAAATCTTCAAAGTTTTTGACCTGAGTTACTCTTATTGGTGGTGATAATTTTTGTTTCGGTTGTTCTTTTTGTGCAATACTTTGTTGAGCGTTTTCATTTAAGTGGTTTAATTTTGCTTCTTTTTGAACGTTGTATTGTTCTTTGGTTGTGTTTTGAGGTGACACTTCAGAAGATTCTCGCATTTTTTGGTTTTTGCTGTTTTCTTTGGTTCTTCTGTATCAAGGCTTTAGCAATCATTGTTTATATAGAAGATATGAGTACTAAGTACTAAAACTACCGGAGACAAACAAGTGCATCCATATTTTAATTAATAACAGCTATAAGATTAAATTTAAATCGACACATGCAACAAAGACTATAGTAACTCATTATTTCTAGTTTTGAGAAAATCTAAGATAATATAGTATTCGTAGTATGTTATGGTCTAAAATGATTTACTATATTTTATGGTTGTATTTCTGGTTGCTTAACCGCTTCGTTTAGACGTATGATACTTATTTAGGTCAAAGCTTTTGGAAAATATATGCGCTGGATAACGTTAACTCAAAAACTTTCAAAAATGAGTTACTATAGTCTTCGTTGCATGGGTCGAAATGCTACAATTTTAACGACACAGAAGTTTAATTTTAATTTTTTTGTTACATACTTAATATTGTTTTTTATTATCAATTTATACTTTGTATTCAATTTCAGGTTGGAGCCTTAGAAGGACAAAACGCTATTAAAAACAACAAAAGAGTGCTTCTCAGTAAACAGCAATTGATTGACTGTGATAAAAGTGAGAATGGTTGCAATGGTGGTTTGATGTTAAACGCTTTTGAATACGTTAAGCAGCATGGTCTTAACAGCGAAGCTGATTATCCATACGATGGTTTCGACCTCAAATGCAGAGCCAAGAGCGATTCTGCCGTTACAGTTAAGGAAGTCGTAGCTCTTGATGCTACCGAATCTGCCCTTGAAGAGGCTGTTGGTAAGTACGAACGCAGCTAGCACAAAAACATCCCATCTACGTTAATAAGCTGCAATTTTAGGCTCTTTAAGCTCGCATGCAATGTACTTTTACTGTAACCCTATTATCCCTGCAACCACCGAATTTCCGCAACGGCAAGACTTTTATAGCACATCTCACAGAGGTTACA
This sequence comes from Psylliodes chrysocephalus, assembly GCA_927349885.1. Lineage (NCBI taxonomy): Eukaryota > Metazoa > Arthropoda > Insecta > Coleoptera > Chrysomelidae > Psylliodes > Psylliodes chrysocephalus. Next base: position 40,768,499 of record OV651823.1, read on the forward strand.
AAATTGAAGTTCGGAAAACATCACACTAGCACTTTTACGGTACTTACCCCGAAAGTTGCTCTGAAACTTTCTATAGATGTTATAATGTGAATTCATTCTACAGCATTATACAGTCCACGGATGGATTTAACAATACTTGTAAAAATATTTATTTTAAATTTAAAAGTACTTCTTCATAATTTCTTTTGCTTGTTAAATAAATACGATTAACGTTGAGAAATTATGAAAAAGACATCTTGAAAAATTTAAAATAAATATCTTTACAAGTATAGTTATGTCCATCCTTGGATACACTATATTCAAAATAGTATATTGAGGATATAGTAAAATCTAAAGAAAACAAAATAAAAAATTGTATAAATTTATTATTAAAAAGCTTTTGAAATCAAGAACTAATATCATACAAGTAGAGGTAGGTATTAATAATATAGGTAAAAAACACTGACAAATTGGACAAAAGTAGGTATAAAGGGTATATAAGGAATATCTCAAAGGTTCACTAGAATCGAAAACACTGAACGCTTGCACAAAAGAGTATAATAAGGTACCTATATTGCAAAGGTTCACTGGTAGCTAAAATAGTGCACGATAGTACAAAAGTAGTAAAAAGTGTATTTATATAAGGTATATTTCAAAGGTCACTAGATTTTTATTAAGATGGCAGTTGTAGGATGCTAAAAAAAGATATTTGCCTACAACTGGTACTAATCATAGTTTTAATATGATATAACTTTCTTAAACTGAATATTGATAAATGTAAAGTCATAAGGTTTAATAAAACAGCTAATATCATTATGCATGATTGTCATTGCAGGTTCTGAACTAAGTTTTGAGCAAACTATAAATGATCTTGATGTTATTTTTGAGACGGACCTATAAGAGTTTGGAATGCAGATGTCGAGAAGCATAATTTGTTTTCCTGTATAAGTTATTGAACGGTTTGATTGATAGTGACAGCCTGGTACACTTTATTAGATTCCTTGTTCCTGCCAGACTTACTAGGCATATGAAACTATTTTATGTAAATGCTCATAGAACTAACTATGGACAGAATTTATTTGTAGACCAACTGATGTCCAATTACAATAAGTATTTTTCAAATTATGACATTTTAAAAGGTTTATTTTTTTAAAGTGTCAACTTTTATTACACTATTGACTTCATTTTTATACTGTGACAATTTTATTAATTTCTTTTTTATTTTATTTTGATATTTTAACCATTTAGAACTTTATGTATCCGTAGCGTACTGTAAAAAAATAAATATGTGAACTTAATTACATAGTTTCTTCCGTAAAAATAACTTTGTAGATAATAAATTTGCTTGTTTATTTATTAGAGAGTTATTGCTAGTTCACTAGAGGTCAGTCACTATTAGTGCACTAATAGTGACTGACCCTAAGTGAACTTGCAATAACTCTCTTTTAAGGACAGGCACAATCTTTGTTAAAGTTAGTGATCTACGCATGCTCAGATGTCAAAATAAGAGCGGCACTAATAGTGACTGACCTTAAGTGAACTTGCAATAACTCTCTATTATTAAGAAAATAATATTACCAAGTTTCACCACATGCAAAAACTAAAATATTTCAGTACAAATATATGAACAAACCTTATAATCTCTGACCACACACATAGAGATACAATACTTACTTCTAAGTATCACTATGGCGATAGTGTTGGTAATTCAGTATCAGTGCCTTTCATTGTTTAATATCGTTACTTCTATTGTATTAAGGCATCAATAAGATCCCTATTATCGTGTAAAATAAATATAAGCAGTCATTTAATTGTATCTACTTGTTTACAATGATTTATTTTTTATTGTATTTGGAAATTGAAATTTACACTATGAAAATTATTTAAAATAACAGTACGGCATTAAAAGTCAATACAAATCGTTAAAACGTTATAAAAATTTATTTCTCTCCTCCCTTCCGTCTCTCGCCATTTCAACTGTCTGCAACACTACAACAGTTCTCAGTTTTCACAGCAGGAAAGTAGATTTCTTGTGATGAGATTTTTAAAAGTACATATTGTCTAGGGAGCATTTTTTCAGCATGCCAAACCTTGTCAAATGCTTGGGCTACGTCAAGAAATATTTTTTTTTCTCCTGGGCTCGTCTGACTATGTGTCTCCGAATAACACTGAAGCCTATTGGCTTATTGTGTTTTACCCCATGTTAGTTCATAGCACCCACTCTATCACCTTTGTACCTTGTACAAGTTTGTACAGATCCTTGGGTGAGTGGGTTCTATACGTTGTTGGATCAACCTGGGGTTGTCCAAAAAGAGCCTGTCTTTTGCGATCTAGAGCTTCACATTCGCACAGTATGTGTTTGGCCGTTTCTGGTTTCTTGTGACATAGTCGACACATGAGTTCCCCATTGTACATGCCAATTTTGTTCAAGTGTCCCTTTACTGGGGCGTGCCCAGTCATGAACCCTGTTATCACTTTCAACTGGTTCCTATTCATTAAGAGTAGTTATCTAGTTCTTTTGGGACATGGTCTGCCTATGAAGGCTTTTCCATGTGCCTGTTTTGGGGTGCTTCCCCAATAGTTGATATATTGTTCCCGAATCCAGTCATTTATAAAACCCCGGACTGTACTTTTTGGTACTCCGGGGTTTGTGTCTGGTTCCGGTGTTTCTTCTGACCCTATTTTTGCAAGTTTGTCAGCCTTTTCGTTGCCTTCGATCCCTTTGTGACCTGGCACCCAAAATAGTTTTACTCTATTACGGTCTTCCAGTGTTCTCAGTTCTTCGATGCATTCCCATACCAGCCTCGACGTAACTTTCTGACTCGATATGGCCTTAAGTGCCGCTTGGCCGTCTGACATTATTTGAATATGCTGATTTTCGACAGCTTTTTCATTGTTCGTTTTTGCACATTGCAAAATTGCGTATACTTCGCCCTGAAATATCGAGGAATGTATTCCTATAGCATAGCTATGGTTAGTATCAGGGTTTTTGGAGAATACTCCTGCCCCAGTGCCTTCCGCAGTCTTAGACCCGTCTGTATACCAGGTTTGTTCCTGTCGTTGGGCATTGGGCTCCCTTATGGTGATTTCCGCTCTTTCCTGTATTAAAACCTCAAAGGGAGTATTAAAAGAGTACCTCTTGGTTAAGTGGTCTGATCTCATGTCTAGCACGTCTCCTGTCACTAACCTTGAGATACTCATGTGACCTGGTCTAATGTCAAGATTTCCCAGTGTATTCCCTAATCTGTAAGCACCTAATCTTGCCTCCCCTTGTATCACATAGTGAAGAGGTGGGAGTCCTATTAGTGCTTCCATTGCAGCAGTGGGAGTTGTTTTCATTGCCCCCGTTATTCCGAGGCAGGCAAGCCTCGTTATTGCTTTCCTTTGCTGTGTCTTTGGCCACCACACCAAAGCTGCGTATGTTATTATGGGTCTCACCACCATGTTATAAAGCCAATATACCATGTCTGGTTTTAACCCCCATTTTTATCCAAAGGATCGCCTTGCCATCATTAATGAGGTTTCCGCTCTCCTTGTGGTTCTTTCTAGATGCTGGTTCCAGGTAAGTCTCGAGTCAATCATAACCCCGAGATATTTTACCTCCCCCTTAAGCTGGATGCTTGCACCTCTTAGGTTTAGAGGCCCTAGTCCCTCCAATTTCCTCCTGCGGGTGAATGCAATTATGTCAGATTTGTTTGGGCTAATGTTTAGTCCTTCAGCTTCTGTCCATTTTGTTACTATATTTAGAGCCTCTTGCATTCGATCTCTTACTATAGTGTTGTATTTTCCCTGTGCCATGATCAATAGATCATCGGCATATCCCAGGGTTCTATGTCCCTTATCTTTGAGAGCCCTAAGCTGCCCGTCCACTACAAGGTTCCACAGGAGTGGAGACAGCACTCCACCCTGTGGACATCCTCTCGCTACCCGTGCCGCTGTTGTCTCTCCCATAAGGGTTGTGTGTATAGTTCTCTCCCTTAACATAGAGTCGATCCAGGACACGCATGTGTTCTCGATTCCTCTGTGTTTGAGAGATCTAATGATCGATTCAACGGAGGTATTGTCGAATGCACCCTTGATATCCAAGAATGCTCCCAGCATTACCTCCTTGTTTTCCAGTGTGTTCTCCACCCTTTTTATTAGTTGATGGAGAGCTGTTTCAGTTGATTTCCCTGCACTATAGGCGTATTGGTCTTGGTATATTGGCCTTTGAACCAATATCCCGTCTCTAATATGCCTATCTAGCAGTTTTTCCAAAGTCTTAAGTACGAAGGACATAAGACTTATTGGTCTTAGGGACTTTGCCGTTTCCTGTCCCATTTTCCCAGGTTTTGGTATAAAAGTTACCCTAATATTTCTCCAAGCTTTTGGTATGTGTCCAAAGGCCAGGCTACTTCTGAGTATGTTACAGAATCTGCTGTATAAAATATCAGGACCTCTTAGTAACATTATTGGATAAATCTCGTCCATGCCCGGTAATTTATATGGTTCGAATGAGCTAATTGCCCATTTCAGTTTATCATAGTTCACCACTTGTTTGGCTATCCTCCAATCTTCCCTGTTGGCTCTAATATGAGCTTCCAGTCCGTTTAGATTCCGGTTAGCCGGTGTGTGTGTGCTATGGTTTGTGCACCAGGGAAGTGAACCCTGAAGAGTTCCCTTACTGTTTCCTTCCCTGTGATTGTGTACTCCCCAAGTTCATTCTTAAGGGTGTTTATTGTGTGTTGTGTGTCTTTTGAGAGAATTTTTTGGAGCCAAGCATATTCTTGAGTGCTTGCTATCTCCTCACAGTGTCTTCTCCAAGACTCTCTCTTGACTTTTAGTAAAGCTATGTTGTAACAGGTGCGTATGGTTCTATATAGTTCCCATTCGCCGGTTATTTTAGCCTTATTAAATTTTTTTCTCATCTGTTTCCTTAGTATAGCCAGGTCATCATTCCACCATGGAACTTTCCTGGTAGAGTTCCTTGTTATTAAGGGACAGGTATCGTTAAAAGCGCTAGTGACTGTGTCATTAAACTCATCCACAGCCATTTCTAGGTCGGTTGTTGTTCTTATCGTCTTTCTCATCTTCGGAAGATTACATTCCAGGGAAGCATTGTATGCCTCCCAGTCTGTTTTCCTGGGATTCCGATAAGTTTCTTTAACAGATAACCATGAATCAGTTACGTTTGTAAATAGGGTTGCATAGGTACAGATACAATAGGTGCGCTTGTGCAAGGTGCTCGTATCTGTTAGAACAATTTCAGTTCGGCTTCAATATTTGTTGTGAGAGGTGTTTACTGAAGGTTAAAATATGGATAGCGGTAGCAATTTTGAATATCTTTCTGCGGCACGTGTTTCCAGGTAAGGTTTGGTCATGATACTTATACAGAAGAAATATTCAAAAAAAATATTATTTATATATTTTTTTCTGCTTTTAAAAAATGTCTCTTTATAAATAGTTTTACCAAATTGTAATTTATTTTTTTCCAAATTAGGATGTCTTTTGAAGACAGACAGGATTATTTTCGGAATATGTTGGCTGCCGAATCTGATTCAGATGAAGCTGGGCACGATCCGTATGAAGGCGCCGATAGTGATGAAGAATATTTGCCTGATCAGCAAGATGCTAATTCTGATGCTGAAATTGTCAATGGAGAGATAAATGCAGAGCTGAACAGTGACAGTGAATCTGATAACCATGAGAGTGATTATGATGAACAAGTGGCCAGTTCTAATGAAACTTTTTTCAATAGCAAAGATGGTACAAAGTGGTATAAGCAAAATACTACTTTCTCCCGTCAAGGGGCCCATAATATTATTCGAGGATCATTGTCAATGGGGCCTAGTCCAATTACCAAAAATTTATCGCCAATGGATACATTTTTTTGTATTATGAGTTTGCCCGTTAGAGACCAAATTTGTAGATTTACTAACAAAAAAGCTGAACATTTTTATCGTAAATGGAACGCTGAAAATCCTACAAAAAAGTCTGTTATATGGACTCCAATTACTGATCATGAATTGACCGCTTTTCTTGGGATTTTGCTTGTGATGAGATCCCAGAAATCAAACCAAGAAAAATTAAGCGTGCTTTGGAAACAAAATGCTTTTCCTCTTTATCGTGCAACTATGTCTGTTAATCGATTCCAAAATATTTTACGCTTTATTCGTTTTGACAACCATGTTACAAGAGCCACTCGTCAGTCTAAAGATAAGGCAGCACCGATAAGGGATGTTTTCGAGATGATCAACTCGAATCTGAAAGCCCATTTTAGTCCCTATGAGACCATTACTGTGGATGAGCAGTTGTTTGGATATAGAGGCCGTACAAAGTTCACTCAATATATACCATCTAAACCAGCAAAATATGGTATGAAGATCTGGTGGGCTTGCGATGCCTCAACTTTTTATCCTCTGAATGGCCAAATTTACACTGGAAAAGTAGGAAATATCAGAGACGTGAATCAAGGCGAGCGGATTGTGAAGGACCTAGTTGCTCCCTACAAAAATACAGGGCGAAATGTAACGATGGACAATTTTTTCACTTCGCTCCCTTTGCTCCAGGAACTCATAACTTGGAAAATGTCCATCGTCGGCACTTTGAAGAAAAATAAGAGGTATGTGCCTGAAGAATTTAAAGCGTCAAAAAGGCGAGAGGTGCATTCTAGTGAATTTGGATTTGGTCCAAATGCAACTATGTGCTCTTACGTCCCAGCAAAGGGAAAAGCTGTAGTGCTTCTTTCGTCCATGCATCGAGATTCATCTGTATCCAATATAAAAAAAAGCCAGAAATGATTCTGTTTTATAATAAAACCAAGGGCGGTGTGGATACAATGGATAAAATGGTGTCTCAATATACCACAAAAAGAGGAACAACCCGTTGGCCTCTAGCGATGTTTTATAACTTGTTGGATATCTCAGCCCTGGCAGCATATATAATATACTTCACCAACAGTCCACATAGTGCGGTAAAAAAATCTCGGCGTAGAGAATTCATACAAAATTTGGGTGAAAATCTTTGTATTCCGCAAATTAGGATCAGAGCACAAAGACCTATGGTGGTCAACAAGTTTGCCATCAAGACAGCAATGGAGTGTATTTTAGGTATGTCTCTGAAAGACTTTTAACTTGAAAAGTATATAAATTTTAGTATTATTACAGGTGAGTCAGTATCTGTATCGAACAATGAAGAGTTTGAAGCTGATGACCTTTCACAACGAGATGCAAGTGGGCGCATCAGACAAAAAGGTGGTTGCTACAAGTGCTACCTAGACACTAAAAGGAAAAGAGCTACACGACAAGCATGTGTCAAATGCAAGAAGCCCGTATGTGCACAACATAGCTTCACACAGACGAAGTGTAAAACTTGTCATATTGGTTCATCACAACTTGCTTAGATGAATGTTCCTTTCTTTTTCTCGTATTGGTATAATTTTTATTTCAATAAACACACACAAACATTTATTTATATGTTTTATTGTTTTTCAAATAGTTTCAGATAGCTTGCTTGACATTATATTAGAAAAAGTATGACATTTCCCTATGATTTCCTATATATCTACCTCGGTAGATACTATTAATTTACGTATATAAAAGGACAAAATTAAAAATATATATATATAAAAAACTTCGGTAAAATTATTTTCTTTGCATTTTCGGCAATAAATAGAAAAATTGATAACTGAGTCTGAAGCACTTTCAGATTTGATAAAAATTAGTTCACTTATAAGCAAATAAAAATCTAATTATCTACCTGGGTAGATATTATGAATGCGAAGGTTAAGGCGAAATGCTGCATTTATTAGGTATGTCAATTTAACAATAGCCTTCTGTGGTAGTTTCTTTAATATTTCTCCAGTAATAAGGTCATATCCTGGGGCTTTCTGTGAATTAATGTTTGTTTGAATTTCTTTCGTAAGTTGTTCCATATTATGGATCGTCTCATTAGGAGTGTCTTGAGTTTCATCTAACTGGAAGGACTTTTTATTAAAATTTATGGTCTTATTTATCCTTATATGAGATGTGCAGGAGAATTAAAAATTATTAAAACTTATTATTAAAATATAATATAAACAATCACGAATATATTTCACCACTCCTTCTCATTCGTGATGCCCTAATCCACACAGTTCTCTAAGAAAGACTAATCTTTTTGCAGGAAGTGGGTTTTTTCAATAAATCCGCAACATTTGTCTCTGTTGGACAATATTCACATTGTATAATTCCTTGTTTAATCTTTAACAAAATTAAATTTAGTGTCAATATGTTTAGATCTGTTGCTAAATTTTTCAGAGGTAATCAGTTTTAAACAACTTTGATTATCTTTGTAAATCAAAATAGGTCCATCTATACCATCCTGAAAACCCATTAGTACCTTTTCCAGCGAAAAGTTTCAGATAAAGCGATAAATTCAGATTTTGTCGAAGAAAATGAAACACATCACTGTTTTCTACAACACCAGCTTATTAAAAAATTAATCGACTTACCATCTTCCGAGCTTGTCCGTAGATATAATTACATTGTAGTTTCCTTGAAACCTACTTATTTTTTGTAGACTAAACAAAATGTCCCATATTCACCACTCTTATCGTATACCAAACCTGCATATCATTCCGTTGAAGTGCGTGTTACGAAAATCACCTTAAATCTGGGAACTAAATAATATCCACATATATTAGGGTGGTATGGGAAATAATTATATCTACGGACAAGCTCAAAAAATTACAATTAATCTTCCTTAAGGTAAGTCGATTAATTTTTTAATTTTCCTTCGCTTGTCCTTGATATAATTACATTGTAGATGTTCAGAGTAAGGAAAGGTGATTTTCTGAATAATTGTTTATGTAAACATTATAAACGTAATTAATTAAACGAATATTTACATTTATAGCTAATTCTATAACTACTAACTAGCTAAAAACTGAATGAGCACAATAAAATTATTGTATGATTACAATTTAAGAATAGGTCAAATAATTGATTTAATTTCCAAATCAATAGTGGTGTTACCAAATGTGTCATTGCGTTCTTTTATAGTTGTAAAATATAAAAAAGTTATAGAAGGTATCTAACCTCCGATATTTCTTATCTATTCAATACTTACACCTACCCTAAATACAGCAATTGTTAATGCGTAGCGTACACTAGTCAGTACGAGATGTTGCTCCCTATTACGAAACAATTAAGTTTCTAATAATATGTCTCATCTTTATTCTATCAGAGTTTTAATTTCTATCCTTTTGGTTTAATCATCATATTGATTTAGGGTACCTAGTGTTAAGAGACTAATTAATGCAATTTAGATATCACTGAGTGTTCAATTAGCCAATTTTAGAACGAATACGTTCTTAATATATTCAATATATTTCATTTCATATAAGTATTTATTATATTTATTGTACCCTTCATAATGTATTTTATCATCAGGAAGGATTCGAACAATTTCCTTGGCACCAGGGAAATCTTGTTGTGGCGTGAATGGCTCTTCTTAAAAGAAACATAATAGTAGTTGTTGACAGAAAAAATAAATGACTTAGAAAAAGAAAAAACGAACACCCTAAGCTACAGCAATGTCCTAAAACAAGATAAATTTAATTCAATTAACAACCCAAAAAAAACTAATATTCCGAAAATAATCATAAAGCCAAAACAACAACAACCACCCATCCAAACCAAAAAAGATATAGATGCTAAGATTAATCCAGCTAAACTTAAGATTGGCATTACCAACATGAAAACAACACAACATGGTACTACAGTAATCAATTGTCAAAATCAAAATGAACTGGACATCCTAAGACAAGCATTAGAGGATAACTTAAATGATGACTATGACATCGAAATAAGCAAATTAAAAAATCAAAAAAAAAAATTGTTAATGTTACCCAAGAATATACAGAAACGGAAATTGAAAACTACTTGAGAGATCAAAACCACATAATTGATGAAATCAAAGTGACATTTATAAAAAGAAATACAAATAACTCCCAAACAGTTTTCTGTGAGTGCTCACCAACAGCATTCCACAAAATAATAAATATGAAGAAAGTATGTCTAGGATGGGAAAGATACATGGTTTATGAAGACATAAATATACCAAAATGTTTCAACTGCCAAGAATACTACCATAAAAAAATTAACTGTCAAAATAAAATAGTGTGTCCCATATGTTCTGAAGAACATGAAGAAAATATGTGCAAGAAATTAAAAAAATTTTGTAAAAATTGTGAACAGACAAATAGAAAATATAATACACAACACGCCACTGACCATGAAAACAACAACCGTGAATGTCCA
>OV651823.1:40779257-40899257 GCA_927349885.1 Psylliodes chrysocephalus
AATCCACTAATATTAGAAATATACTTTTTTTCACTTGTGAAAAAAAGTACTTTACTTTACGCACTAGTGAAAAAAAGTAAAATGTGCCAAAAATTGTACACAGCAACAAAAAAAATATAAACGTTTTAGGTATAATGTGCTGCCTAACAACCCCGGTGGCCTGTTAGGACAGCAACTGATTTTGTTAGGCAACACACCATACGAACACACATCTCGTTGCAAAACTTTCTTAGATAAAAGAGACCAGAGATATAACATACACCGGTTTTAAACCTGCGCAAATGTTGCCAATTTCTAAAGAAGGGTTACCGGAGTGGGGGAACTGGGCGGCGACACGCGGCGACCCGAACTCTGTGACAGGGACCGGACTTTGTTTATTAGCATCTTAATGAACTATTAGGTTTATTTAAAAGGTGTTTAATCGAATTTTGTATTATGAAATAAAATTAACGTAATTTTTTAATATCAAACAGATGCCACGACATTTTATGTAAAGAGAAGACCTTTTATAGAATATTTCGTTAGCATTTATTTACTACGGACTTTTCTGCAAGAGATTACAGTAAAATGTTGAAATAGAATATATTGTTAATAGAGCAAAAAATGTTACTCATTGTCTACGAGTATTATAAAAATAGCATGTGCGCAGGCTAATACTACAAATCTACCCTTATGAGTTGAACATTATATTTTTTCTACGGCTATTACATATTATTAAAAATTAGTCAAATAGCCAAAATGAGAAAATGCTGTTTTGTATTGTAACCTCAGAAAAAAGTATATTAAGGCTTCTTTCTTTAGGAATATTAATTATTATAAAGGATAAGTCACATAAAACTCTAGAAATGCATATGTCTGAAACCAGATAACATTTTAAAATTTAAATCTATTAAAAGTCATTTGGTCGCTAGGGATGAGTGATTATCGAAATAAATTATCGATCATTGAAAATAATCGATTATTTTCAATCAATCGATTATTTTCAAACAATATATTTTTTGTCATTTCCTTTAAAATCGACTACTTGATTATCTTTGAAAAATCAAAAATAATCGATTAATTAAAAAGCCAATTAACCGATAAATCAGTGTTTACAAAATATAATATAAATAGAATTATCGTTTATTTTAAATAATCGATTATTTTCAAATAAACCATTTTTTTTCGTCCATGGAAACAGATTATTCGATAATCGAAAATAATCGATTAATCAAAAATAATCGATTAATTAAAAAGTCGATTAACTGATAAATCGATTAAAAAAAACAGAATGATCGATTATTTTAAATAATTGATTATTTTCGATCAATCGATTATTATCAATAATCTATTTTTATTGTATTTCCTTTAAAATCGTTAATTCGATTATCTTTGAAATACCGAAAATAATCGATAATTCCAAAATAATCGCCTAATCGAAAATAATCAATTAATTAAGAAGCCGATTCTATGATAAATCGATTATTACCAATAATCTATTTTATTGTATTTCAAAAATAATCGATTAATTAAAAAGTCGATTAACTGACAAATCGATTTTCAAAAAAAAGAGAATGATCGATTATTTTAAATAATCGATTATTTTCGATCAATCGATTATTATCAATAATCTATTTTTATTGTATTTTCTTTAAAATCGATAATTCGATTATCTTTGAAATACCAAAAATAATCAATAATTCCAAAATAATCGCCTAATCGAAAATAACCAATTAATTAAGAAGCCGATTCTATGATAAATCGATTTTCCAAAAAATAAAACGAATTATCTATTATTTTCTAATAATCCTTTTTTCATATTTCCTTTGAAATTGATTACTCGATTATCGAAAATAATTGATTATTAAAAAGCTGATTATCCAATAAATCGATAATTTTAAAAAAATAACAAAAATATCGATTATGTAAAATAACCGATTATATTCAATCGATTATTTTGAATAAATCTACTTTTTTTGTATTTCCTTTAAAATCGATTAATACATTATCTTAAAAAAACGAAAATAATTTATTAAAAACAGCGGATAAATCGATTTTCATTAAAAAATATCAGAATTATCGATAAATCGATTATTTTTGTAACCCCTATCGGTCGCTTGCTTTTATCTGAGCATTTAGCTCCAAAATTTAGAGATTCGGATTTTTTGATCCAGTTATCTTTGAAATCGCATTCGATTGTATAATAAATAAATATTGCTAAATTTTGGATTTTTTTTAGTAAACGAACATTATGTTCGAGTTGTTTAGTGGTTTGTAATGTAACATTTTATTAACATGACTAAGGGTCGATTCCACAGTTGTGTTAAACGAAGTTTAAAATGACATTTTTACATTAACACTGTCATTTTAATCTCCGTTTAACACAACGGTGGAATCGGACCTAACTCCTGTAACTTAAGTATTTTTTTGGGCTTATACTAGATTACTTTGTTTTAAGACTGAAAATTCAATGTCACTTTCGATTTGACCGCAAATAAGATGAACCTTGAAATTTTAAGTAGGTCATCCTGTATTTCATCTAATATTCTTATAAAAATACCTTATAAAAATACCATATAAAAATACCTTATAAAATACCTTATAAAAATACCTTATAAAAATACCTTATAAAAATACCTTATAAAAATACCTTATAAAAATAAAATTTAGCTAGCAACTATGATTCTTTACCTCTTATTTATTTACCAAAAAGGGCTAAAAACTACCTTTAGAAAATATTCTTATAAAACTACTTTTTAAATACAAAATTTCGTTAGCAATAATGCCTATTTACTATTTATTTAAATTAAAGGTTCAAAATTTTACCCTTTTGTAAATTTATGTAAGTAATATGAAAACTGATTTCTGATGCTTAATATTTATTGAAACCCCTTAATGCGGATCTGAAGTATTCAGCCCAGAGAATCATGGCGCTTTATGTCAAAACGTTAATAAATATTTACCTCTGAAAACGAATATATTCATAACAGTAGTACTTGTATTATAAGTACATACAATTTTTCAAGATACATCGTGACATTTTGAACTTGAAATTGAATAACTAGAACACTTTAAATTGCTAAAATACCAACAAATAAATCAAAAAACAGCTGTCAATGGTGATTAAACTCAGGTGGTGATCGCTGAATGGAAATCGGAGCAATTCGGGTGGCGCCGTGCAACAATGATTTTCATTTGGTGGGTTACTTTGGCTTAAAATAGACAACATGCGCAGTGTGCAATGTTACATCTTCGGTCTCTTTAATCTAAGCAAAACTTTACAGAATATTTTAATTTTATACTGAGCATTCAAGCATTTACTGACGGCCGTATTCACCATTATTATTATAACTCTCTGATAGCTAACAGCCTGTTACGACTTATTAGTCTGATAGTGATTTTCCGTATTCATCATGAAACATGGAGCATCTGTTTATTAACAGTCTGTTAATAAAAAATAACTAGTTTCCTATGTTGGTAATGACTTGACTCTAACTTCGGTTTGGTTATTTTTTGATTATTTTTGACACTTTTGAATGAACCGTTTGCCAAGAATCCCATTTATTGCAGTGTTATTATATTTTATTTTTTGATTCAAGTTTCTATAGCGTTCCTATCTTTTATTATTAGTAGTTATTAGTGTTCCTGGTGTTTCGAGTTTTAATAGTTTAGATTAGGTTAAATAGTGTTTGTAGATATTTTATTATTATTGTTTGGTTTGGACTTTTATTAGTTTAAGTTATAAGTTATAATCGAAAAAGAAATTAAAAGATGTGCCAATTTTACTAGTCGTGAAAAAGATATTTTATTATCTTTAGTACAAAAATATTTTAAATGTTTAGAAAACAAAAAAACCAATGCAGTATTTAACAAACAGAAGCAGGAGTGCTGGGAAATGCTGGTGTGATGGTACTAGTCTTTGGATGTTTTACGTCACCATGTATTATTAATAGCAAATAAAAATCAACTCGATTATACGAAAGTTATTTATTGAATCCTTTATTCTTCGATCACTTATTTCAACGAACCTACACAATTGTTACGTCGTCGAAATAAGTGTCGAATCAACACATTATAAAATATAATATTAAATAATAAAATACATTCCTTAACCTAATTATATCCAAGTTCAAAGAACTATAACAACTACAAAAATTATATACAGTATGATAATATATAAAAGTACTAATATTATTACACTGGCCTGGGAGTTTAACTCAAGCCAATCGAGTGGTTTCAGGACAGGGATGCAATTAAAAAGTCTGTACGAGCAAATGAAGAAGCTTGCTAAACAGCATAAGTCAGATGAAAAGGTAGTTATTAGTTTATATTTTGTTTTGCACTTTTCTGATAATAGAATTTTTTTTAGCTTGAAGTTTTTAAAACTGGAGGAGGCAATTACACCTCAAAAGTAACTAGTCAAGATGAAAAAGTGTTAAGTATGTTAGAAGAAAATGTTTTCACTATTCCGAACAATTTTGATTCGAACGCTGCAGAAAATGTAGCTGGACCAAGCCGTATTCAACTAATGATGGTGGATATTGAAGATACAAACGAGAATATTATGGTAATTTACGAGGAGGATGAAGAGGAAGCATTTTTAGAAAATGAAATAAATTTAAAAAGAACGGAACATAAAAAGGAGATTAAAGGAACTGATCAAACGGAAACCATTGAAGAGGAACCAGTACCCAAAAAACAGAAACTTGATGATGCAAAAACACCACAAAAATATAAAAAATCAATGCCAAGTTTGACAAAAAATATATTAGAAATTAGTGAAAAAAAATTAAATATCCTGAAAATTATGGAGGAAACAGAAAAAGAAAATTTAAGAGGAAAAAAAATTGATAATGAAATTAAAGAAATAATAAAAGAAAGAGAATTATTAGAATTAAAAATTAAAAAAATTAAATTTAATAAACTTAATGCATAAAATTCATACCAAATTGTAAAATAGTATTTTGTTAAGGTTTTACTTATATGGTTTTTTAATAAAGATTTTAAAACATTTATTTATTGATAAAAATATTTATACTACAGATTTTAGGCCAACAGTGATTAGTTTTTTGATAACATACTATCAAAGCACTTGTAAATTTTTAACTCAAATCAAACCACCCCACACTTAACCTTCATTTTTAAAATTGCATCCCAAATATAAAATTTAAAACTATCAACTAATACAAATTAAAAACTATACAAAAAATAAATAATATGTCCTGTATACCTAAATTATTATGAAAAAACTGTATTAATAAGTGTATCCCTGGTTGCTGAATTTTCTTGGTTTTGAGGATGACGTACATCATAAGGGCCAACTTCTATTTCTTCCCAATCATGTTCTGCAATCAGCTGCTCATCTATATCGTCTTTTTCTTCCAAGCAGAGGTTATGCAAAACAGCTACTGCAACAATTATTTGGCATACCAGCTCTTTATCAACTCTCATGCCCATTGATAAACAAGGAAATCTTCTTTTCCAGACACCAAACAATCTTTCTATTGGATTTCTTGTTGAAATTTGAGCTCTGTTATAACGCTGCTCTGGTAGAGTCTGTGGAGTTGCTAAAGGTGTCAGTAAATATGCCTTGCATGCATATCCTCCATCTCCAACAAGACTGAATGGGGAAAATTCATTGTTTTCAAACCGTCTTCTTATGTGAGAATCATTAAAAATAGTTGAATCATGAACAGATCCAGGCCATCGAGCTACTACATCATTAATTTTAAGATTAGCATCACAAACAACTTGAATATTAATACTGAACCAACCCTTTCTATTTCTGTACACTTCTGGTACATTTCCTCCAGGCGATTGTATTTTAATGTGTGACCAATCGAGAGCGCCAATTATTCCGGGCAGTCCTCCAATATTAAAAAACTCTAAAACATTTTCTCTTTTTCCCTCTTCTATTATGGGCATTTTAACAAATTGTGGACGCAATGCAGCTATATATCTTGTTACTTTGATCACAATTCTCGATACAGTTGACTGCGAAACATTAAAATGGTCACCAATGTTTATTTGGAAACTGCTTGTTGCATAAAACCTTAAACAAATTAATATCTGGTTTGTTTTCGAGATTGGAATATTTTTATTGTTCACTGGTTCTTGTATTTCCACCAATTCAATAAGTCTGTGCAAAGTATCTTTATTTATTCTAAACCTTTTTTTAAATTCAATATCGTCTAGGTCTAACAAATTATTTCGAGGTTTTATAACTCTGGGTCGTCGTGGAATGTCGTCTTCACTTTCTGATGAAGACGATAATAAATTATGAAAGTCTATTCTTTCCATATTAAAAATATATTTTTAACTTGTTTTTGATAACTTTTTAATAATTTACAACACTCAACAAAAGGTATCAGGGAGTTAAGTACTTCCTACACCATTCTATAAATGCATTGTATTTTTGCTGATAAATATATGCAGATTTTTCTGGCAATACATTTTTAGTGGCCTTTTGTTCACTGCATAAGATATCTGGGGGAGTATTATCAAATTCGCTATCGCTAAATAAATTTGAATCCATATCGATTATGACAGATATAATAAACTGCAAATAAAATTTGAATTTAAGTAAACAAACATTAAAAAGTAAAACTTTTTACCTTCTCAAACTTGATTGAGTTTACAGAAATGCTAAATTGGCTTTAGAATCTAATCTTGAACTTAAGTATACTTTTGTCGTGTTCTGTTATAAGGTAGGTACTAATTAAAAGTTTAGAGATTGACAGTTCTTCTAATCCACACAGCCACGGCCAACTTACTTTTACCAAAATCGACACCCACTGTATGTTTACTTTTAATTAAATCGATGACATTTAGAGAAAATTATAATTAAAATAAACTGTTGATAATTTGTTGGACACTAAATAGATATAAGCAAAAATAATTTATTTATTTGTCTTAGAAGGAGATAGCAAAAAAATGTTAATATAAAATAAAACGTTATATTTTGTTGTTATATGTATAAATTTTGTCAAATTTTACTTTTTTTAACTAGTGCGTAAAGAGTTTTACTTTACGCACTAGTGAAAAAAAGTACAACTTTATACACTTCGTGGAGTGCGTAAAGTACGTACTTTACGCACAGTAGTAGAACAAATATATTTTTAAATGATTTTATGTACCCCGTAAATGATACACGGAAAAAAATGTGACTAGAAAATTTTACTACAATGTTGTAGTAGTAGACTTGTAGAAAAATACTTAACAATTTGTAGAAAATTTTACAACAATTTATAGTTAAAAACTATTCATTATTGTAGCAATTGAATTGTCGAATAAAATGCTACATTAATAGGAAAGAAGTTCACAATGTTTAGTATATTTTACTATTGTTTGTAGAAGTAGAAATTTATTACAATTATCGTAATTACTACTACTAACTTCTGAAAAAATTTGTAAAAATATTAATAATTATCTCTACAAAAAATAGTAATTTTCTCTACAAAAAATAGTAATAATTTACATCCATTCTTATGAAAAAAATTCAATTTTGTTCAAAAATATTCTATAATATTGTAGAAATTCTAAGTCATGTGAACAAAACAGAATTCTGCTATTGGCCAACGTTTTCTGACGTCGATCATAAATGGCCAGACAGCAGTAGCCGTTCGCCATGTTCACATAACAAAGCATGGTACATATACGAGTACCTATAACACATTATTATAATATAAGCACCGATGCGTTTGAGAAAATTTTAATAATAAATTCTATTGGTGGTAAGTACATTTATTATTATTTCTGAATAATTTACCTTTAGATTGTAATGAAGTCAATTTTCATTACTATATTTCGGCCTATTCCGGATATAAATTTTTATTTTTATTTTATTTTAACTTCATGGGTAGACCCTGTACATCAAATTTTGTTTCATTTAAATTCGCGTATTATACCCGAGTAACGATAGCGCGCGCGATCCGCGCACATCAAGTGGGGAGCTAGCCTGCTTGGGCATAGACCACAGACCATACCCTTTAAAGATGGGCCACTCAACAGTGAAAAATTTTACTCATCTTTCAGCGCCATCCGTAGCGGTTGCAAATAGTTGAGTTAAAAAAAAAGAAGATAACTAATAATTGAAAATTTGTTCAAGATTTATTATATAGATGGCGGTAGGGGTCAATGAGCGCGGGTTTTTCAAACTCGGCCTTTCTAATAAACCACTACTAAGTTTTCAAAATTATAATTCTTCGTTCTTTTTTACTTAAAATGATTCAAACATTTTATTCTTCACTCAACATACTTAGATGGATATAATCCATTGGGTTATGTTCTGTGATAGATAAAATTTGAAATATTTTAAGTTAAAAAGAAAACGAAAAATTATAATTTTGGATTTATGGAACAAAAAATACATCTTATTATGAAGTAAAACACGATTATAACCATATATTTTTTATTATTAGAATTAAAATTGCACGAATTCTTATTACAGTACACAATAATAAAGAAATATGAATATAAAACTATTGCGAAGTTCACCCATGGTTGTATCCATAGACATCATATTATCTAAGATAGACTCGCCCTACACACTGTATACCCAATACACCTTCTGTCCGCATGTTTTACTAGACGGGGAAAGGGGAATCGTACGTTGCACATTGACGTAGTGTTTCGGGAGGGTTTACATATATTTTTAGTAAAAATTATTTAATGACCAAATCAATAATCTATGGGTCTTCAGAATCAAAGCTAAATTTAAAGAAAACATATTCAATTTATACAGGACATTCAAAAAGTCATTTTATATTTTTTCTTATAGTTTAAAATAGTAGGTAGCTCAAAGTGGAAGAACATTTTTGTTAGTATTTTATTATATATATTTTTTTAAATACATGAAGAGCAAAGAGCAAGTAAAAATATAAAGCCATTTATTATTATTTTTACATGGGTACTGTTTGAAAACCTTTATTACAGGTCGAAAGAAGAATAATTATATTGCCGGACTACCTTTTTTTTTATGAAATAAAAAGCTATTAAAAACAGAACAATTTTATTTCAGATACATAAATATACAAATATGATCTTTCTATTACATACCATTTGGGTTGCATGTCACGACACCTATTTTTAGAATTATTTGTGTAATGATATAATAACTCATTTAGGACAGTAATCAGCAATGATTTTATAATATCTGGACAAGGCTAAAATACATTAGCTTAAGATTATCAAGAGATACTTTATTTCTAATTTGTCCGAATAGAAAAAACACTAAAGGAAGCTTCTTTTGTGACATTTCGAATGTCATTTTACTATCATGATTACTCCTACAAACACTCTTGGTGAAGAATCTACTCAATAGATTTATTTAGTGTTATAAGATATTTTGTAAAGCATATTTTGGAATAAAAGACAAAATAGCTATTTGTGTATTAAGAACAGAAAGTAGCACCTTTGACAGTTGAGACAGAAAGTCTGTCGATGAGAAAAGATTTATTTTATATTTATTCAAAAAGGAGGAAAAATACACTATCAAAACTGTTATCTCAGTTATGTAATTTTCATTTTCAGTATTTGTGTTTTTCCAACTGACCATTATTTTGTAATTGAGATGAAAAGCCGTACGAGTCGCAGATACGTACGGTTTTTCACCTAATTTCACGGGTATAATCAGCTGTACTACATTAACAGCTAGGTATCTAGTACGGTTTTTAAGCTCAATGCGCTAGTTCAGTGTGATGTCATTTTGGTTCGACTGACATTTAATTCTAACCAAACTTTTAACAAAAACATCAATAAATTTAACATATACGTTTTTACTATTTTTATTTTATTTCAAAATATTGTTTACAGGTCATAAAAAATAGTTTAAAGGTATATAATTGGTAACTAAACGATTGTATATTTGATACATGCTATCTACTTACTTTAGGAATATATTTATAAAAGTGAAAAAAACGATATAATTTAGGTAAACAAAACGAACAAAACGCATTCCAAAAATCTACTGTCACTTTAATTGTCAGTGGAACCATAATTACATCATCACTGAAATAGTGCATCGATCATTGCGTTCGGTCTGCCAAGTTCCTTTAACTCCTTTAACACTTTTAACTCCAAACGACCCTTTTAGCGTTCGGTTTAGTCCGATTAGTGACGGTTTAACACGCTTAAATGTCATTGAAAAGCACCCTAAAATTTGTCCCGCTCCAGCCCCTGACTATCCGAACTCGCCTGATGAAGAGACAAATTTTAAACGAAATGGCTTATTTTGAAATATCAAATTTGAGACTTGTACGGTTTTCGAACTCACTGGTTCAATTGCAGAACACTGTTTGCAGTGAATCTTTTTCTTTAAGGATTTTACTATAAAACCAGAAATATAAGCAATTACATCCTGAATGTATTCGCTCAGAAAATATATAGATAGGTAATCATGGTCACGAAGCTCATTTGTAAATTCCAAATTTTCTTTAGTGTCTGATTCGTAACATTTTAAATTTAACGCAATTTGGCTACTAGTGTTGCTACAATCGAAGATGCTGGTGCCATCTAAAGATTGCATTGGCAGTTTTATTTGACTTTACTTCATTATGAATTAATAATTTTTTATAACAATTTTGAAACAATCTCCATGTGAGATTGTTATTGAAGCATCCGTTACGAACTGCACTAAAAAAAAGTATTTTTTTTTCTTCATTTTTCGCCTCTTCAACTACCTCTCCCAAAATTCTGTAAAATGTGATGATTACTGTATAATTTTAGAGCTTACATATAATAAAAATACCCATAATAAATACTGTACTTACTTGATAGGTACAGCATTATGTTTTAAGATGTGTCTACCACTTAAATTTTCATAAATATCTGCCATACAAAAATGGTCAGAACATATACTAAGGCTTCTTTCATTTTCATAATGTTTTCCTCCACCAAGCATAGATTTTGCAGCCAAATTCTACGTTGAATAATTTATCTAGGAAACCTGATCAGAAAATATAGAACATTATTATTTAAATAAACAATGCTAGTGCTAAATGCCTTTACACCGTTAAATAAATTAAGCCTTATTCCCTGTATATGCCTACGTCTATGCTAACATAATCTTATTTATGAAATGACCGAATAACATTCTTATTCTGCGTATTTCGGCACACTATTTATTTCCTCCCCATCGTAAAAGTCCTTAATAAAAAGTTCAGGGTTTAAATTATTCTTGAAAACTACAAAAAACCACAAAAATCACAATAAAACTTGATCTGTCACTTTGACAACATCAGCAAAATGTCTTAGGTTGCCAAAGTTAAATGATTTATACCAAAATGTTTAATATTCCCATATGATACACATGTAAAAATAGATACTTAAAAGTCTTAAGTGATTGCAATTAATAAAAAACTCATATTGATGCTTTCAATTCTTTATTTCCTTTTTTTATTAGATTGTATTAAAGGTAATAGTAACTTTTTAAATAAAAATTTAATGTTTGATATTTGATGAAAGAGATCTGACAACATAGGAAGAGCGTACCGTCAAAAAAAAGTAGCGGACAAGTGTAATGTATACAAGGCGTATCTATTATCCGATATCTTTGGTTGTATCCAGTAGAAGTTGTAACGAAAGTTCCTGGGGAAAGTTGGCTCTGGCTGCTGTTGGGTGTACTTGTCACTTCCTATTGCAGTGTTTGCTGATTCGTTTTCATGTAAAAAATGAAGAAGAGTATCAGTTAAAAAATATAAAGTTCAATTTTATTATTTTTGTTTTGAGTCAATTCAGCTGAGCTATTAATTTATTAGCTAGTGAGAATGAATCGGCATTTCTTAAAAATATATCGTAGAAGATTTTTCAATAAAATGAAGGAATTTGAATTTAGTAAGAATGCAACTTTTATTAATTGGAATCAATAAATTGTGAAGATACCTAGGTGAGGTAGGTCACAGTATATGGAGCAAAAAATAATAAGAGTCGCACAATATAAAATATACAATTATTGGTATAATTGAAAAGTACCTCATTTTGAATTCGGAAAAAAAATTGTATATAGGTATCTACTATAAAGTATCCATTACATATTGTATAATTCTAAAAAAATACTAATAACACTATTTATTTCAATCTTCTTAATATTCACATATTTTATCTAGTTACTGAAATTGTATAGAAAATGATAAAAGTTAGGTTAAGATTTTTAATTTTTCCTAGAAAACATTAGGTTACCCGCATTATTTTGGAAATTTATTTCACAAATTGGGTACTTTTAAGTAATAATATATGCTCTTAAAATTTGGCAAAGTATTTAAGAATAAAATACAAAAAGAAGTTTTTACTTGTAAAGAAATAAAATTGTAAATGTATTCCTTACCTGCGACTAACTTTATCCTGACAATCTGGATCAGCACAAGGACGAATTCGCACCATAATTATATATGTTTAAAGCTTTAAAAATTATCTTCGAAAAACTAACCTAATAAAACAAATCAACCATTACCATTATTGCCATTAATAGCGTTTTTTAGCTGTTGAAAGTTTTAAATAACAACTTGCGTACACTTGCGTTACTCTGAACCTGCTCTGAATACAATCTGAATCTGCTCGACGAATGCAACGAGCAAACTTTGTGTAAGTAGCGCCATCTATGGGTGGTGCACAGTACTACAACACGAGTAAGCATTTCCCTATTAAAGATCCCCTAGCCTGGCATAGACTCGGATTCAGATTTGAGTATTAAAAATAAAAATCATTCTATTCACTTTACTGATTCGACTAGCTTGCATTAATTTTTCGCTGTAAAATCATCGCCGATACCGTAGCTAGGTACACCGAATTTGTTTACGTTTTTTTTTTCCTGTCGTCGGTTCTTGAGCTAAACGTCCGAATACCAGTTTTATTTGACTAAATTATTCCGATTTCGATTTTATTTAATAGAAATAATAATTGACTTAAGATTTTCGTTTAAAATATTTTGATTTACCGATAAATTATTTACTTTTGATTTTATAAACATTGGAAATTAGTTTTGGTTATTAGGAAGTAGAAATTTTGTTTCTATTTTATTAATTACTTAATTTTTATTGCGACCGCGGATTTTGTTTCTAATTTTTTAGTAATAATAAATTTAAATTTAAATTAAATTCCGTATATAGTTAATTACTTAACTTTTACTACGACCGTAAATTTTGTTTCTTTCTGTTCACAATCTGGTTTAACTTTTTTTTATTATTTATGTTTCTTTACTTGGGAATAGAATTAGTTCGAAAGTTGGAAAGTTGAAATAGTATCATTTTTCATGTTGAGTGGACTGGTTTTGGCGAGAAAGCTCACATGGGATTAGATACTATCCCGGTTTTAGATTTTTTTAGATTAACCCCTAGCCGTGATTAAAATATTAGTGTTTTTCTTATGTTTGAGATTGCTGGTTTTGGCGAGTACACTCATCATAGGATAAATACTGACCCGGTTTAATATTTTGTTTTATGTTTGAGTGGGCTGGTTTTGGCGAGTACACTCATCATAGGATTGAATACTAACCCGGTTTTTGATTATTTTTTAGTTACCTCCGCGCCGTGATTAAAATGATAGTATCATTTTTATGTTGAGCGGGCTGGTTTTGGCGAGTACACTTCTCATAGGATTGATACTATCCCGTTTTCTTATCATTTATCTATTCCCTATTCAATAACACAAGGAGGTTTGTTTCAGTTTCAATACCGACTAGATAGTTAACCAGATAACTTTTTCTACGACTGTGATTTTATTTCTACTTTTACGAAACAAAATATTTAACTTCAATCTTTTACCGATTTAACAGTTAACTAGCTAACTTTTGCTACGACCGCAATTATTTGCCATTTTTCTTCTTTAACTAAAATAGTAATTTTGTTTTTGATTTCCTTTTGGCTCAACCACCGAACCGACAATTTATTAATTAGTTACCGAACATCTTTCTTTTAATTTTAATTATACCATCTGATTGAAACTAATCAAAGCCGATCTGTTTGTTTTTCTTTTTGTTCAGGGTTTTAAAAATACGAGCGAGGGTGGGCGTTGAAATATTTATTTATTTTTTTTATTGTAAATAGTTAAAATTCAATATATGTGTCAACGTTACCTTGACTGTTACTGAGGTTACTGATCCCTAATTTACTTCCCCCTTTATTTCAGCAGTAAGAAATTCTTTATCACCACAAGTGACGATTAAAGCCCGTTACTTGTGGTTACTTATTACCTGTGTCTGAGTGACCAACGACCCCTGGAATTTTTCATCTTCATCTGTGCTGCCCGAGTACTTTCGACGCCGTTTCGAAAGTTTGTGGAGTAAACCACACATCAAATCTGGCGCCCGAGAGCCGTCCCGTCAACAGGCGTCATTTGTAAGTTATCGTTTTCTCTGAGGCGAGAAAACCCCTTACAAGATAACTAATTTAAATAACCTTAGTAGATTATTTTAAAAAAAATAGTTGTGGCCAACGATCGAATGTTGTGCCCAACGATCGAATTTTGTGCCAAGTTCAATGATGTTTTTTTGTCTTAATTGTGACATACCTACTTTCTCATTTTTGTTAGTTATCTGACTTAGTCATTTAATATCCAAATCAGTGTAAATGTGATAAATGTCCCCGTTTTAAGGGTATGAACAGTTCAATTGTTATTAATTTTTATTTCATATTTTTCAGGTGCAGAAAAGCCAACTGAGACTGAGGGTGCTATTATTACTGTTATTTATTACATGATGTAATTAAGACTTTGTATCTTTTATATTAAAACAATAAATTGAATATTTTATTACGAAACATTTTTCTAGGTTATAATTATAATAATTATGGAATACTACTACAAGTTTTATTAAAAATTACTACAATTTGTATGAATTTTTACTATTTATTGTGTAAAATTTTCGTATTTATTTTCATAAAACGCAATACATTTTTAATATAAATTCATACAATGAATAGCAAAAATTATAACAATTTGTAGAACAATTCTTATGATGCATTGGATGTTTTTACTAAATATTGTAGATAATAACTCTACAATACATTCTCCACAAATATTTGGAAATTTTTACTACAAATTGTCCCTGTCCCTATATGTACTATTTATTGTAGAGAAAAAATCTACAATTGTAGAAATTTGTTCTGCAATTTTTTTTCCGTGTAATATAGACACCCACACCTGAAATTTCCTGATCTGACAGATTTATTACTACATGTCGATTGCGATTCTACTCTAGGGGTTTTCTATCACGTTTTAAATTCTTAACGAATTAATTGGACATCAGGCAGCTCTACACACTTTATTTTTCATTTATACTGAATAACTGCCTATTATGTTTCTACGATCTTAAAGGCGACGATAATTGCGAATCATTCGAAAAATTGGAGCAACTTTCATATCTTATTTCATAAAAAATTCATAAAAACTTCCCAACCTCCTTTCTGCACTAGATTTAATTTTTAAATTATTAAAAAATGTTACCAAGTGTAATTCATACGTAGGAACACAAATTTTATTCCTATTGGCTAAGAATTTTTGCTAATTAAATATCAACGACTTGTTTTATATTATTTATACCTTATATTATACGTATAAAAAGAGCAAGGGTTGTCTAAGTTTTTACAAATATATATAGTTTTCAGCAGAAAAATGAAGTTGTCTAACGTAAGATTTTTTAATTTTTTCTTTATTTTTTAATATACTACATCTTGACGAAATATTTATCCAAAATACACAGAACACCTTAATATGATTCTTGATGATATATATAGGTCTAAATTATTTTACCATTTAAATAATATAATATAGGTGCTATATCCAAGTATATTGTTTTCCTGTGGAGTAACTAATTTTAAAAACCATGGGTACATTTCAGCAATATAATTTATTAGTTTATGGGCCAATCTTCTCACCTCTGAGTAAAGTTAAAAGTAACCACTTGCTGATTAAACTATAGGGCTATTGTTCGTTAATCTGTCAATTAAATCTTCATGTAACTTTACTCATAGGTAAAAAGATTGGCCCTATATGTATGTGTGTGTGTTTTGTATGATGGCCTTGATCTCAGATCAATTACCCAGAGCTAATGTTATTAAAACCAATCTAAACCTACTTACAATTTTCACAAATTACAACAATACAATAATTAATAATGAAGGAACCTAAAATCTATTAAAAATACAAAATTTTCATCATATTAACAATTAAACAACAGTTAAAACAGTTGTGATACAATTAATTATACATAATTATATTTTAGGCGACAAATTCTTTTTTTTTTTTTTTAAATATGTATATTATTTTTTTTTGTGTCTTGTATTTTTTTTTGTTTCTTGTATTTTTTTTTTGTTTTTTTTTTTGTTTCTTTTTTTGTTTTTATTAATTTTTTTTTATTATATCTGTATTTTTTTTTTTAAATATCTTTATTCATTTTTTTTAATTGTTCATATATAACATAATACAGTTTTATATTTTTTGAACATAAAAGCGCATCTAAGTTGGTGGGGAGTGTTGCTCCTGTTAATTGCAGGTTCTTGTAAAATTCTTCATTTAGATTTTGAAAATTAGGGCAGCTAAAGATTAAATGTTGTAAATTACCCAATTGCCTACAACTACAAAATGGGGAATCTGCCAAACCTATCTTAAATTTGTGTTCAGGATATAACCCATGTTTACATCTTATTCTATTTATAGTTTTAATCATATGTCGATTTGAAATATCAATAAACCATGGCTTTCTACTAATTTTGGGATTTATCTCTCGAAAACGTACTCCTACTATTGAGTTGGAATCAGTGATGGATTTACGCCTAGGCCCGTGAGGCCCGGGCCTAGGGCGGCAAAATTTATGAAATACCAAAATTTTAGAGGCACAAAAAAGTAAAGACAATCAATTTCAAAAATTGGTTCAGATTAGTTTTTATAAAAAAATTTCGATAGAAAATATTATAATTCAATTCATTAATTTACTTCTCAATCTGTATGGGTAACATATTAATTTTTTAATCGATCAACTATAGTCTTTATCGAGTAATATTCTTTACTTTTTGTTCCTTTAGTGAGATTAATCTTACGTGTATGAAACATTTTGAAATTATTAAATCCGAATGACTTCTCTATTTGTTTATAGTGTGAAATAAAAATACCGAAGATTTGCATGTACCTGATTAAAAAAAAGTATTAACATAAAGAAAAAAGTATTGGTTTTCTATTCAATCCAATACTTTTCAATACTTTTTTCTTTGTCTCAATATTTTTTTTTTATTCAGGGGTATTGAATATCGTTATGATATTCATTTAAAATTTTTTTTATGAAAAATAAATTTTCCATATTCAATTTTTTAAATCATCAAAATAACTGTTAAAAAATTGAAAGTTTTATCTAAAATAAAAAAAAAATTAATTCGATATTTCTCATATTTGCAAAATCTTTAATTACATCTACAAATTTCAATAATTTCTGAATATCCAAGTGCAAGAATTTCGAAATTTTTTAAATTAAAGTATGTGAGCTGATGTATATTAAAGCAAACGACTTATAATAATAATAATAATAATAATAAATGTCTTTATTATTTTCATTTTGAATATACAGAATATTTACAAAATTACATATATATCAATTCGCTACATTTTATGCAAAATGAGAAATAAAGGGCGAAGTTCAATTCATGTGATGAAACTCACCACTGAATTGCTCTTCCACTTAACCCAAAACAATAAAAAAAATAAAATTATATTATATTTATAAATATATCGCTTGAACAGTTCATAACACAGAAAAGAAAAATAAATAAAAAAAAAAGAAATTAGAAAGACATGAGATATACCTATTAAACACTATCTGAGCATTTACAACTATGCAGCATATAACACATTTCTATATGATTTCTTGAATTTTTCATGACTGACAGATTTTAGTGAATTTGGAACATTATTATAAATTGCACATACATTATAAGAGAAACATCGTCTAAACAGCTCTAACCTAAATGGTGGTGGAGACAGTATACCTTTATGTCTTATATTTAAATTGTGCACGTCAGTTCGATAAGTGATTTTCCTGTACAAATATAATGGAGTTTTATTAACAATAATTTTGTGAAATGTACTTGCAGCGTGAAGTGTTCTTCTATTGTACATGTTAAGCCATCCTATTTCCTTTAATTTGTGAGAAATAGGCAGTCTTCTTCGAATACCGAAAATTAAGCGAAGACAAGAGTTTTGTACCTTTTGAATTTTTTGTTTATATTGGCTGGTTAAGCATGGCCCATACAGGACATCTGCATAATTAAAGATCGAGAGAATAAGACTTTCACATAAAAGCTTCTTGATATCAGAAGATAAGAACTGCCTATTTCCATATATCAATTTGATTGTTGAGTATGCACGCCCAATTAAGTTATTTATATGTTTTTCAAATCGCAAATCAGCATCTAAAACTACACCAAGACTTTTAACATGATTTACTAATTCAAGACGCTCGTTATTAACTAATATGTTTACATTCTCTAATACAGAATCGCGTTTATATCTAGTACCAAAGACAATAACATTAGATTTGCTACAATTTATTTTCAAACAGTGGTCAGAAGCTGATTTTACAAATAATTCAAGGTCTCTATTTATACAAGCACATGCATCATCTACTTTATTGGGGTCAAAACTGTAGTAAAGTTGAGTGTCATCCGCATACAAGTGAGCATTACAGCTTTGAAGGCATTTTAAAATATTGGATGTATACAGAGCAAAGAGTAAGGGACCTAAAATAGAACCCTGGGGTACACCACATTGGAGATCTAAGTAAGGAGAAGATTGACCATTGATCGTAACTAGCTGTTGTCGATTTGTAAGGTATGAATTTAAAAGAGACACTGCATTCTGGGAAAGACCTAAATTACTTAGAATAGATGACATTAATTTATAGTTAAGAGTGTCAAATGCCCTACTAAAATCTAGTAGGACCAAAACTGTGCAATGACCCTTATCCAAAGATTTAATAATATCATCCACCACATGGAGTAAAGCAGTTGTGCAGCTATAGCCTTTACGAAAACCTGATTGAGTTACAGGTAACAAAGAGTAGGCGTCAATATGTTTCCTAAGTTGCACTTCTATAGCTTTCTCTAAGATTTTAGATAATGTTGGCAACATGCTAATAGGTCGAAGATCTTTATACTCTCGAGGATCTGATTTTTTTGGCAACACCTTCACCACCGCTCTCCTCCATGAAAGCGGAAAAATATTATTAGTTAGGCAAAAATTAATAATATGCGTAATATATTGAACAATGTGTGGACAACAATATCGAATTAGTCTTATACTTATTCCATCACCCCCCGTAGCATTAGTCTTTATCTCTGCAATAGCTCGCGAAACAAATAAATCGTTTATTTCAGTAAAATTGAATTTAGAATCTATTCTACTATTATTATTATAAAATAAGGTTAAATATTCAGGGGGTTGAGATCCAGCAACAGAATTTATAAGATAGTTATTAATATCAACAGGGTTATTAAGACGATCAGGAATGGAGTACTCTTTAACAGGCAAGACTCTATATGTTTTCAGTGATTTCCAAAATTGTTTAGAATTTTTATTATTAAACTCAAATGTAAAGAAAGCTTTTTTCTCCCGTTTTATAGCACTGTTTGTGTAATTTCGCATATCTTTATAAAATTGGAAATGGGCATCTGACTTAGTGTTTTTATACCTTTTAAAGGCTTTATCTCTAATATCCATCATTTCCCTTATTGCACCGGTAAGCCAGGGAGCTCGCGGCTTAGTTATCCGTGCTGTCACTAGTGGCATATGTCTATCAAACAAATTATTCAAACAGTTTACCAAAAAATTAATTTTTTCATCTATCCCCTCTTGATCATATATTCTAAAAAAAGGCATATTATACAAGTCTCGCAGAAAGTCGTTTTCATTAAAAAACTTAAAATTCCTATAAGTTACTGTTTTCGGTCCCTCTTTCTCCAAATAAACTTTTAATTTGCAATAAGCAATATCATGATCAGCAATAATACCTGTTACTGGGATGACACCCTTCTCCACTAGCCAATCTTTAGATGTCACAATACCATTTAAAAGTGTGGCTGTTGTATCTGTTATTCGTGTTGGGGTATCAAGAACTTGATAGAGCCCAAAACATTGAAGAATAGTTAACAATTTATCTACTGTAGTATTTTCAAAATTTAAAAAATCTATATTAAAGTCACCTCCACAAATTACTTTATCAAAACTTGGACATAGCGTACTAAGTATGTCCTCCATTTCATCAATGAATGAGTTAGAATTCACCGTAGGGGGCTTGTATACAGCACCTAAAGCAATAGTTATATTTTTAATTTTAAGCTTCACCCAAAGTTGCTCAGAAAATTTTCCGCTACAGTTTAATTTAGTACTATTTATGTTACTTTTGACGTAAATACACAAGCCTCCCCCGGCAGATCCTCGATCTAACCTGTATAAAGTATATCCTTCTAATCTAACTAACTCATTTGAATATATTTTCTTAAGCCAGGTTTCACATATAATAAAAATATCAAAAGAGTGTTCCGCAACAATCAATTGCACATCATGCATAGATGGCAACAGCGATCTTGCATTGAGACAACCTATATACAAAATATTATTCATTTAATTCAATTCAAAAATATCAATACAAATTACCATTAAATACGAATAAGTTTAATAGGTATAACAAAAACTTGACTACTGATAAGATTAACCTCAAGAACAATAAAAATAAAAATCGCTTACCAGAAGTGAAACTGGGTACGATTCAACTGCATACATTAGGTGCTGCTAAACCTATTAATACCAAAAAATAGTATAATTTAGAAAAATAATCATTTTCCAAACTAAACAACCTAAAGAAGAAAGGACACCGAATAAGAAAAAATAACATTTTGCTAAATGAGAACTGAATAAATAGTTCAGAATTTCAAAAGATCTTCACTTGAAAGAATTTTGTATACATTTTCAGCTCCTTCCAGCTTGATGAAAATTGTACCAGAATTGGTCCAGGTTTTCCCATTTTTACCAATTTTTGTTATCGCCATCTTTAATAGTCTTGATTGCTCAGGAGTAAGATCTTCTCTTATATTAATTTTTGTAGATTTCAACAATTTCTTATTGGAGTATACCGTATTTCTTGCGAATGCGTTACAGAATTTTATCAATATAGGTCTTGTTTTACCGATAACAACTTTTCCAATCCTATAAGCACATTCTAAATCAGACGAGCTTACGTTTAATTGCATTTTATGAAAAGTATTTAAAACACTGTTTGAACAGTTCTCTTCTTTAATCTCATTAACACCATACATTAGCAGGTTTAGGCGTCGTACACGTTGTTCATATTTTTCTTGTCGAAACAACATTAGTTTAATTACTTGATTTTGATTTTCTAAAGATTCTTCAAGTTTGGTGACTTTATCCTTTAAAAATTTAAATTCGCCTTCAAATTTATTGGAAATAATATTAAATAATGTATCACTTAATTGATTAATAAACGTGTCAGATGTACAGAGTGCGTTCACTATTGTTTTAATCGATTGGTGCAGTTCTTCCTCACCTTTCTTACTACGTGAACCCATTACGAAAAAATAAATGCAGTTTTTGAAACACCTACAGTATATATGTTTAGAACTTAATGAACCAACTGACAGTAACTATAGATACAGTACCTCCAAGAATTTTCACAAATAAAAATGCCGTTTTTCCCACAACTTTTGCCTAAATAGCAGCACACTATGCGATACACGTCTATTCACAACGAAACATTGTATTCAACTTACATTTATGTGGTTATTATAAATATAAATAAAAAGTTTTAAGAATTTTATTTATTATCTGAGTGTTTTATTTATGTGATCGTAATCTCAATAATTTCAGTGAAGCGGGAGTATTGTGCATTATTGAGACTTATAAGTAGTTCGGGTGTGTATTTCACATGTTTACAGAAAACAAAAACGCTACGCTTGACAGGTACTGACGTGTTTGACTTGGTTTTGTTTAATGTATAGAACAAAACATCGCGCTTCGCGCTGTAGAAATGTCATAGCAATCATTTTAGTTTTATGAATGCTCTTCATGTGTAAAAGTCTCGAATTATTTTATTCTGTTTCCTAATAATAAAAAAAATAATTGATCGATAACTTCAATTTAGGCACTGGTTTTCGTTTTAATTTGTGGTAATTTTTTATTTTATTTTTGAATTAAATATGAGTGGTTATCGAAAAAAATTTAGCGGTGCAGAATATCGTAAAAGAAAAGCAGAAGAATCTACGAAAATAGATAATTTATTAAAAAAAATTCCAAAAATATCTAGTTTTATGACAAGTTCAAATAAGTCTTCTAATAATGACCAACAACCAGCATGTTCATCGGTCGTAAGTATCTTGATATAATTGCTAATAAATTTTTTTTATACATAACGTTAATCGGGATAAACATTAAATAAATGCCAGTTGTTTAAATTTATTTTTTTTTCTAGCCGGAATTAGAAGAGATGTTAGAACAACAAGGAGAAGAGGAAGAAGAAGAAGAAGTACAGTCACATCATTCTCTATCACAAGATACGAACAAGACGCCGTCAAATTTTTCTTCATCACAATATACTGAAGAAATTCAGTCAACAACTGATATCTTAAAATTTAATACTGATCCCTTTTTATGGAATTTAAATGAAGAAACACGGGATTTCATAACGATAAACGGTATTCCACGAAATGATAACACGGACTTTAACAATTCTAGAAATGTTTATAGTGATAAAATGAGATATTGTTCCAAAAGTTTAGAGGGACCGTGCGTCATGACTTTAACGCCAACTGGTGACAAAAATGTGCACTTTTTGGGGGAGATTTATTAATGTTTTATACGGCATTTATTGTTTAGTAATTATTAATTAAATAAAGTCGAATTATTTTCGTAATATCATTATCGAAAAAACTTGTTGCATCCGTGGATGTACAAACATATCGCTTTGGAAACCTGGATTTGATTCGGTAGTAAAGAAATTTTATAAATTTCCACAGAGCACACTACGTGTCTCACACCCAACGATATACATAACTACATATATTGCTTATCCATACGTATCTATCTTGTATCAATTTTGAGCATTTAGTTGTAAACAAATCATTTATAGAATTGGTTTATGAAATTAGAAACTTTAGTGTTTTTTGTCATCAAGATTTTTACATATTTAAATGAACATTTTATAAAAATATAATTTTACAGACAATTAATGGTTTATTAATTAAAACTAATGTAGAATGTTACTGTGAAATTATAATGTCCAATTTGACAAACATATCATACAATTTGTTAACTATTTCTCATTTATAACTAAAATAAACAAATCATAATTATTAATACATTGCAATTACTGTCAAAAGAGATTACAACAAATGTTAAAATATTAAAAATGCAGTGATTTTCTGTAAAATTTTTAGTAACATTACTATTAAACATTCAGTATAATAGATAAGTGTCCAATTACAACTCTTACAAAAGTTGTTTATATCTCATATTAACTTTGTTTACATTATCTTTACAAAGTTGTATTACATATTGCAATTATGTGTTTTATATAGTGTTATTTCTGAAATGAGAGTGGTCTAAAATTATTTACATCCATTCTTATAAAAATTGTTTAGATCTCTTGATATTATTTAACTACATGAAAACTCAACTCTCAAAATACATAATAACGTGTCTTGAATTAAGTAATTATTTTCTTTTTCTAAAGAATAAAACGCTGAAATTTTATTTTAAAACACATTTGGGCTAGAACGCCCTATTTCGTGGGCGTAGGAAAGGCAATAATATAGCAGTGCACATTGCAACCCGCTTTTCGTAATCTTTTTTATAGATGGGTGAGCAATCTGTATAATTATGTATAGCATTGGGTGTCTCATAAACGTCAAAGGTGGATGAATGACATTTCTACTAACATAAAGAATTATTATTATTAGGCATTCCAAACAAATGAATTACCAGTGGGCAGGTTTGGTATATCTAAGGGTGGCGACATATGGTGTATTCTATCTACTTTACGTAAAATCATGAATAATGGATTACATTTAAATATTTTATGTCAAACACAATAAAAATAATATTTAAAAAACCCACCTATACATTTCTTCATAAATTGGCAGGCTTGGCGAGTACTACTTCGAATAAAAATAGCGTCCAAGTTGCAAGACTATGTCGCTACCCCCTTAAATATACACGAATTTCCCACTGGCACCTATTATTTGACAGGTCGTTGGAATGCCTAATTAGGCATTCCAACGACCTGTCCAAATGGCTACCAGTGGGTACTGACAGTTTAGATATGGCAACCATGTTGACATGTTGTCATTAACAGGGTCAATGATACATATATGTTATATACATTGCTCAAAGCTGGTCGTTTGCGAGCAGCCATATTGCCTGGCAAATATTTATTAATTTGAATCAGTTTAGCAAAAATGTGTTTTAAAACCAATTTTCAGACTTTAAAGATTTAAAAAATAATAACTGCTTATATTTTTACTTCAAGGCATAAGCTTATGTTTATTTTAAAAAATAGGGATGATCAATCTATGTAACTATCTATTTCACTCACCTTGTCAAATCACCAGGCCTACAGAGTTGCCATAACTTCGCCACATCATAACCTGTCAAAACCCACTGGTAGTCATTCAGTTTGGAATGCCTAATAGGGACCGTGCGTCATGACTTTAACGCTAACTGGTGAAAAAAATTTGAACTTTATGGTGGTATTTATTAATATTTTATATGGCATTTATTGTTTAATAATTATTAATTAAATAAAGTCGAATTATTTTCGTAATATCATTATCGAAAAAACTTGTTGCATCCGTGGATGTACGAACACATTACATTGGAAACCTGGATTTCATTCAATAGTAAAGAAATTTTATAAATTTCCACAGAACAGAATTAGTGTCTCACACCTAATTATATACATAATTACATAGATTGCTTATCCATATGTAAATCAGACGATGAAAAGCGTATTTCACTGGGCAAAGTTTTTTTTTTATCTAGCTTGTATCAATTTTGAGCACTTAGTTGTAAAGAAATTATTTACAGAACTGGTTTAGAAATTAGAATCTTTAGTGTTTTCTTGTCATTAAGATATTTACATATTTAAATGAACATTTTATATAAAAATAATTTTACAGATAATTAATGGTTTATTCTGTTGATTAAAACTAATGTAGAATGTTACTATGAAATAAGTATGTCCAATTTGACAAAAATATCATAGCCCTCTTTACAATTTATTAACTATATATTTCTCATTTATTACTAAAATAAACAAATCATAAATAATACATTGCAAGTACTGTCAAAAGAGATTGCAATAAACTATTAAAAATCTAGTGACATTACCATTAAACATTATTCAGAACAATAGATGTGTCCAATTACAACTCTTACCAAAGTTGTTTATATCTCATATCAAAGTTGTTTACATTTCCTTTTCAAGATTGTATTACATATTGCAATTATGTATTTTATGTAGTGTTATTTCTGAAATGAGAGTAGTCTAAAATTATTTATATCCATCTGTTTTAAAAATTGTTTAGATCTCTTAATATTATTTAACTACATAAAAACTCAACTTTCCAAATAAATAATAACGTGTCTTGAAGTAAAACTTTAATTATTTTCTTTTTCTAAAGATTAAAATGCTGAAATTTTATATTAAAACACATTTGGGCTAGAACGGCTCTATTTAGTGAGCACTAGGAAAGGCATATTGCAACCCGCTTCTCGTAATTTTTTATAGATGGGTGAGCAATCTATAATATGTATATCATTGGGCGTCTCCTAAACGTCAGTGGATGAATGACATTTCGACTAACATAAAGCAAAAAAGAATTATTATTATTATTCCCAATCTTTTTTATTAATTTACATTTTTTAATGTTATTGTAATACTTTTAAATTCAGTGTTACTAAATACCGATATTTTGACATTGGATACACTTGTTTAAGGTACAACTTTACAATTTATTGTCACTTAAGCCATTTAAATCTTTTTGCTTAAAATGTATATACATGTCCAGATTTTAATAATGTTTTACATTTTATATCATTTTGACCATGTACTCGATTGTTTGGTATGGGCCGGTATCTATATTTAACTATATTTAATATTTTAAAAAATATCCATTATTATTTACTTGCAATGTTTACCCCATTTAATTCTAAAATTAAACACTAGAGAGGGCTAACTTCGGCAGTAGTGCTGCCTCTATATTTCACGCACGGTCCCTATACTCTATCTTTTTTATTAATTTACATTTTTAAAATATTTTGACATTGGATACACTTGCTTGAGGTACAACTTTACAATTTATTGTCACTTAACCATTTAAATCTTTTTGCTTAAAATGTATATACATGTCCAGATTTTAATAATTTTTTACATTTTATATCATTTTGACCATGTAAACGATTGTTTGTTACGGGCAGGTATCTATATTTAACTATATTTAATATTTTAAAAAATACCCTTTATTTTTTACTTGCAGTGTTTACCCCATTTAATTCTAAAATTGAACACTAGAGAGGGCTAACTTCGGCAGTAGTGCTGCCTCTATATTTCACGCACGGTCGTCCCTATTCCAACGTACTTTAAAAAACGGAGAGATTCAACGCTGTGAGTGGTTAATTTATTCAGAAACTAAAGGGTCTGTATTTTGTGTTCCATGTTTATTATTTGGTAGAAGTGGTGAAATGAATGCTTTTACTGGTGAATGATTTCGTGACTGGAAAAACTCAAAAGCACGCACCGAAGCTCATGAAAATTCTGATTTTCACAAAACTAACGTTAGTCATTTTAAAGCTCGAGCAGTAATTCACGGGCGTGTTGATCAACGTCTCATAAAACAGCTCGACGAGGAAATAGCATATTGGAAAAAAAATTTATATCGAGTAATTGCAATTATTAAATCACTAGCAATAAGAGGATTGCCATTTCGAGGAAATTCCGAACGAATAGGAGATCCTCATAATGGGAATTTTTTAGGAACAGTATAGCTTCTTGCTGAATTTGATCCATTTTATCTGAACATTTAAAATTGTATGCGCACCCTGGTAGTGGAAATACATCGTATTTGTCTAAAACGATCTATGAAGAAATTATAATGTTGATTCAGAATAAAGTACTACAACAAATTTCTAGTGAAGTGCAATATGCTAAGTATTTTGGTATAATTGTAGATTCTACGCCTGATATTGCACACGTCGACCAGCTTACTATAATTATCAGATATGTACGTCATGACGGTGAAATTGTTGAAAGGTTTCTAGAATTTTTACCAAATATCGGCCATAAAGCTAAATATATAGAGGATGCTTTGTTAAAATCTCTAGAAAATAATGGTTTGGACATAATGAACTGTCGTGGTCAATCTTATGACAATGCAAGCATTATGTCAGGTATATATTCAGGCCTTCAGACACGAATCAAAACAATTAATCCTTTAGCAGATTACGTTCTTTGTGCCGCCCATTATTTAAATTTGGTAGGATCATGTGCGGTTGAATCGGTCACAGAAGCAGTTGACTTCTTTTCTACTTTGCAAGAACTATACAATTTCTTTACGATATCTACACATCGTTGGGAAATCTTGGTGCAGCGTACAAATTTAAAACTTAAGAGTCTTTCTCAAACTCGTTGGTCTGCTCGACATGATGCATGTTACGCATTAGAGAAAGAGTGGCCTGCAATAATTGATGCACTGCAATTTATTGCCGAAAGCAGAGATGAGAAACCGACTACGGGATTGCAGCGAAAATTGCAGCATTTAGAAACAGCAATCCTAGTCATTGTTTGGAATGTAATTTTAGATCGTTTTAATGCTGCTAGTAAGAAGCTTCAAGAATCTCAAGCTGATTTATCATCCGTCGTTCAGATTTATAGTTCTCTGGCTCTATTTCTTCAAGACATGAGAGACAGACAATTTTCTGAATATGAAGAAAAAGCCAAAGCACTATCACGATTATTATCGATATGATACTCAACGCAAAAAAAACAGAAGAATGCTGCCAGACGAGTCACGATTAAATGAAAGAACACCTTCTGGACAAGAAAATTTTCGTACAAATATTTATTATCCTATTCTAGACACTCTGAGTGTACAATTGGCCGGGCGTAAAAGTGCATATGAAAAGCTTTACGAAAATTTCAATTTTTTTGATGATTTATCTAAAATAGATACAAACGAATTGAAAAATCTTGCCAATAAACTAGTTACTAAGTATCCTGACGATTTGGAAGAGACGTTAGGCAATGAATGTATTCATTTACATTGTCAACTCAAAGATTCCTTAGCAAATATGGAAGATGTACGCTCTGCACAAAAAATATGCAATGTATTGCATTCACGGAGTCTTCGAGATGTTTATCCGAATGTGGACATTGCTCTTCGTATTTTTTTGAGTATTCCGGCTACAAATTGTTCAGGAGAAAGATCTTTTTCTACTCTAAAAAGGGTAAAAACATATCTACGCGCAAGCATGGGCCAAGATAGACTTAATGCACTTGCATTACTGTCTATTGAAGCTCAACTAGTCCAAGAAATTAATTACGACCACATAATTGACGTTTTTGCACGGACCAAAGCCAGGAAAAAGAAATTTTCAAATTGATTAATATTAAAAGAAATATTCATTATTTATCTGTCTAAAGTTTTGATATATATTTATCTGTCATGTTTATCAGTAGTATTTAAAAAATTGTATTTCAATAAATTAAGTTAAGTTACTTTAAAATAAAAATATTGGATAAAAATTAATGAAATTCATTTTATCAAAAAGGGCGGTGTATCGAACGGGGCCTAGGGCGGCAGCAAGCTGGAATATACTTCTTGCCAGCTTTCTAATTGTTTTTTCTTAAAAAAAGATTTTAAATTCGAGGATGGCATTAGTGGTTCATCTAATAGTATTCCAGAGTTTGTAGCTAATTTTGCAAAGTGGTCTGCTTTTTCATTACCTATGATACCTTGATGGCCTTTGATCCTCATAGTTAGGAGAATTCTAGCTGTTTCTAAAATCTTCATTATTACTACTGGTAATGTACTTGAAATTTGTATATTTTTTAAAGAATCAATAGTGCTTTTGCTGTCTGTTAAAATTACGAAATTTGATTTATCATGATTAATAGCGTATTTTAATGCTTCTAAAACTGCTATAAGTTCTGCCGTGTAAATGGACATTTGAGATGGTAATTTAAACATCCGTGATACATTGTCGTTGGAATGGTATAAAGCGCATCCAGTCTTGTCTTCAATTTTTGATCCATCTGTATATTCTGCGTTTGGCCATCTGGTACTTATGGTATTGTTAGTAATGTGGTTTATGATGTTCCGGCACTGTATGTGTTCTGACTGAAGGTAGTAAAGTTGTAGTTGAAGATCAAGAAGATTATATTCTATGTTATAAAAAGGAAGTTTGTTGTTTTTATAAAGGAAGGTCTGAACATTATTTAGACGTTGTAAACTTGATATTAAAAGAGGTTTCTTCTTACGTCTCCAATATGGATAATTTATTTTAGCTTCTAGTTCTTGCAGCTCTCTAGTACGGTTTTGAGACAGTAATTTGGATACAAAAATATTGCTTAAGTATTCTCTTCTAATCTCTAGTGGTGGTTCTGCTGCTTCTACTTCTAATACATTTACAGGAGTACTTTGAAAAGTTCCTAGGCATAATCGTAAACTTTTATTTTTAATCACTTCCACTTTTTGTAGTTGACTCAAACTAGCATTTCCATATAGTACACATCCATAGTCAAGCACTGAACGGATGAGAGCTTTATAGAATATCAGGGCTATGTTTGGATCCGCTCCCCGCATTTGGTATTTGAAAAGGCTCTAAGTATATTTATAGCATTCTCACTTTTTTTAACGAGATGATTAATGTGATCTTTCCAGGATAATTTTTATTGAGTACTACCCCAAGATATCTAACAGATGATTTACATGGAATCGTAAGTGGACCTAAATTAAAATGATTTGGTGGCTGGTACCGATGACGAGTGAAAGTGCATATAACTGATTTCTCTTGAGATATTTCGAAACCATTTCTTCTTGCCCAACGTGTGGCCCTTTCAGATGTTATTCGTAAATCTACTATTGTATTTTCAATTGATTTTTTTTCAGAATATATATAT
Organism: Psylliodes chrysocephalus; assembly: GCA_927349885.1. Taxonomy (NCBI): domain Eukaryota; kingdom Metazoa; phylum Arthropoda; class Insecta; order Coleoptera; family Chrysomelidae; genus Psylliodes; species Psylliodes chrysocephalus. Next base: position 40,809,400 of record OV651823.1, read on the forward strand.
AGAAATCATCTGCAAATTGCAGCACTCTTGTCTGGGGTTGCATAATGAAGTTAAAATCTGATGTATATAATATAAAAAGAAGGGGACTTAGAATGCTACCTTGAGGGATACCGAGGGAAGTTGTTTTAGGAGGACTAATCTGTCCATTTATTTTTAAATATAAATTTCTATTTTCATAAAGCATGATGATGTTAGTCGTTATTCTCTCAGGAATATCTATTGTTAGAAGTTTCCCGGCCAAAATACGCAAATTAACTGCATCATATGCCCCTTTTATATCCAAAAATAATGCTGAAATTGAATTATTTACAGTAAATACCTTCTGAACATCGGAAATAAATATGGCACTTGCTTCTATAGTTGAACGTCCTCTTCTAAAACCATACTGGAATGTTGGTAGTAATTGCTGGTTTTCCAACCAATGTTCTAATCTATTTTTAATTATTTTCTCATAAGTTTTTAAGATACAGGACGCTAGTGAGATAGGTCTATATGATTCTGCAGAATCGATTGGTTTTCCAGGTTTGTGTATTGGGATTATAAGGTATTTGCTCCAAACTTCAGGGATTTTTGCTTTATTTGTCCAGATGTCATTTAATATATTTAAAACGCGTTGTTTAGTTATCGCAGGGAGGTTTGACAACATGGGGTAGTGGATATTATCTATTCCTGGAGAAGTGTTATTATTTTTCTTCAACGCTCGATTTAGTTCTTGTATTGAAAAAGGACTAGTGAGAATATATATAACAGAAACTAAATAAGGTAATGTTGTAGTTGAAGGGTCTGGAAATGCACCTGTGTGCACCATTCCTCTTCCGGCTAGTTTTGCCAGTTGGAATCGTTACATAGTTGCCAGGTCATATTTAATTATTTGGAACCAGTGAATAAGCAGATTGAAATACTATTTTACTTCTAATCATCTATTTACCAATTTTTACATCGATTAAAAATCCCATAAAAATAAAAAATGTTCTAAAGATTTTCAAATAATACGATCGTTATTTTTAATGTCAATAATACCTTTCAATAGTGATAATTACAAAATTTTAATTTAAAATCTATCAAAACTGTCTTATAAAATAAAACAGAATTGTTATTTCAAAATATATTATAAATCTTTATATTTATTTATCATACATTTTAATGTACAGAAGTTACAATTTGGTTAAAAAATAAACTATGAAATAAAACAAGTTAAAATGAAAGTGGAGATTTCATTATGTTAAGAGAAAAACTAATATTATATATATTTTTTAATATTAAATTAAATAAAAAATCCCGGCCAACGGTGGATTCGAACCTGGAACCCTTGAATCCGCAGGCAGAGACTCTATCACGTGTGTGTCACGGTGGTTTCTTGCGGCCGGTGAGGCAAGTCATAAAGCTCTCAAGATTTTGATGTTTTCTTATTTTTCCTGTTCTTCCGCAGGTTTCTTTCATGTCCTCGGATAGAAGTAAGTACTTCTCAATTTTTTTAATTTTCTTTTTAATGTATATTTGAGGAGCCAGCACAGATATGTTAATTATTGTTATTTTCTTAGCCTGTTTGTCAAAAAATTAGAATATCTGGCCTATTGTGTGTTACCTCCCGATCTGTCTGAATTTCTCTGTCCCAATAGACTATAAAGTTGTTGTTGTCTGCTACATTTTTTGGGTTGTATTTATGGTAGGGTGTTTTACAATCGATTACTTTGAGTGTGTAGCATATCTCTATATGAAGCATCTTTGCGACGTTGTTGTGCCGATTTGCATATTCTCATGGTGCTAGGACTTCGCATGAGCTTATGAGGTGTTCGCCATTTTCGTGTCCTTTATTACACATCCGACACTTGGTCATCATTATGTTTCCGTCCTTCACGATATATTTCAGATAAGATCTAGTTGTTATTATTTGGTCCTGTATAGTAGGTACAAAGAAACTTCTGTCTCGAGAAATATTCCTCCTCTTTTTTTTTTTTTTTTTTTTTTTTTTTGTCACGTACAGGTACGGAGTTTCACTAGGAGCCGGTAATTTTCATTACAAAACTCATAGGTTCGTTATGCTCTTATGTTGTTGGTTTTTGATTCAATATTTTTCTCATTATATTGCAGGTTGACAGAATAACAGATTTTTGTAGGTTTAGGTAAGTATTTGGTGGTAAATTTATAGTTTCAAGTTGTTTCTTTAGGTTCTTCGGGATTTCACCAGTTGCTCCTACGATTATGGGTACAACTCTGACGGACGTTGCGTTCCATGTTTGTTTCATGTCCTCAGCTAAGGGTAGGTACTTTTCGATTTTTTCTTTGTGTTTTTTTTGCACGTTTAATGGTGCTGGTACCGCTATATCTATGAGTAGTATCTCATTTGTTTTTTTGTTGTTAACGAGAATGTCTGGTCTGTTGTGTTGCACCTGTCTATCGGTTTGTATCTCTCTATCCCAATATACTTTGTAATCGTCATTCTCTTTTATCGTCTCTGGTGTATATTTGTAATACGGAGTTCTTGTTTCAGAGAGTTGCAGTTTGTAGCATACCTCATCATGAATGATTTTTGCAACATTGTTGTGCCTAGTTGTATATTCCTTTGGCGCCATAATTTTGCATCCGCTAATAAGATGCTCTATGTTTTCATTTGCTTCACCGCACATCCGACACTTGGTGTTTACTATTGTATTGTCTTTGACTATGTATTTGAGGTATGACTTGGTGGCAACGACCTGATCCTGGATGGCGCATAGGAATCCTTCGGTCTCAGGAAACAGGCTACCTCCTCTAAGCCATTATTATTATTATTATTATTATTATTATTATTATTATTATTATTATTATTATTATTATTATTATTATTATATTATTATTATTATTATTATTATTATTATTATTATTATTATTATTATTATTATTATTATTATTATTATTATTATTATTATTATTATTATTATTATTATTATTATTATTATTATTATTATTATTATTATTATTATTATTATTATTATTATTATTATTATTATTATTATTATTATTATTATTATTATTATTAATATTATTATTATTATTATTGCTTTTACCATTGCTGATATTTCTACCGATAATATTTTACAAAAATTAAAACATCTTGAAGAGTTAGTAATTAGTAAAAATCAAACTATTCAATATCAAGAGATCGCTATTAAATCTTTACAGGAACAAGTAGGCTTACTTCAAAAAAGCCTCTGTTCTGTTTCAATACCTCCTAAGACAATCTCAACAGCATCTGATGCCAGAGAGGATTATAATTCGTCGTCATCTCTTGAGGTAAACAAAGTATTTTCTCCAATCAATACACCTAATCAGACATCTCTAATTACTGCTCAAAATGCTTCCAGAGCAATTGAAAATGCTCAAACGTCTAACATCTGCAATAAATTGATACATCTTAATAGTGAGTCCGCGTCAAGTTCTAAGAGGATAGTATCTACATCACAAAGAGCGTCAAGAAACATTTTCACAGGAAATATGAGTGCATGTAACAACTTCCAGCTGAAGGCATCTATTAAACCTATAAATCCTGATATGAAACTATTGCACTCTATTTATTGGGATCCTGATACAGATACGGATGAACTTAGTAAATATTTGCAGAAAATTGTTCCAGATCTAAAAGTAGAAAAGTTAAATTCAAGACATCCACAGGACTATTCTTCTTTTAAAATATCGGTCCCTAAATCTGAAATGGAGAAAATCATGAAACCGGAATTATGGCCCAGTGGTGTTCGCATTAATGAGTTTTTTCTATCGAGAAAAAGACAAATCAACAATCTCTCAGAACAATCTTATGAATAAAAGTTATTTAAAATATCCAAATAGCATTTCAGCATTTCACATTAATGCTCGTAGTTTAATAAGTAAATTGCATGATTTGTCTATTTTCTTTCATGACCATCCTTTCGACATAATTTGTTTCTCAGAGCACTGGCTGGATCAGCCGTGTTTAGATATGATAAAACTTAATGATTATATTTTGATATCTAGTTTCACTCGCCCTAAAAAGTTACATGGAGGAGTGGCAATATTTGCTAAACAAAATATAAAATGTAATCCTATTGATCTTAGGGATTTCTCGGAGGTATATGATGCTGAGTTTTGCGGGACAGAGGTAATAAATTGCAAAACTGTATTAGTTTCATTATATAGGTCGTCCAGTAGGAATAATTTCCATATTTTTAAAAATTGTTTTTTAAAATTGCTTAGTTTTCTATATTTGAGATATGAAATAATTATAATAATGGGCGATTTTAACGTAGAGTTTCATAAAAATGACGATAAAGTTAAGGATATTTGTAACATTATTTCATCATTTGGGTTAACCTATACAATTAAGGAGCCAACAAGAATAGTTTTAGACAGTCGTTCGTGTTTAGATAACATCGTTACTAATTTAAATTTAGACCTTTTTAAGGTAGGAGTATTAGATCCGCATATTTCAGATCATAATGGTCAATTCATATATTTTAATATCTGTGAGAATAAAATAAAACAAAATACACCGGGTAAGACTCGAGTTATAACCAACAATGGCATTAAGAAATATGTTACCAATCTTACATGCTTTTTATGGGAATCGATAAATATAGATATTGTAAGCGCTTCTGAGTTTGCTACTCTGATTTTAAATATTTTGGAGTCTAATGCTGACATATGTTTTCCATTAAAAAATGTTAAAAACCAAAATCGGAATATAAAGTGGTTCAATAATAATTTACGCAAAATGAGATCCGATCTCAATAATGCAAAACAAATATTTATTCAAACTAATATTGAAGAAGATTGGCATAATTATAAATTTCTTAGAAAAACATATAGAAATTCAATCAGAGAAGAAAAACAAAAATCATATGCAGACATCATTAGAAATTCGAACAATAAATCCAAATCATCTTGGCAAATAATTAACTCAGAGAGAAAACGTTCATCTAAAAAAACAGTGACTTTAATTTCTCCATCAGAATTTAACGATTTCTTTGTTTCAATTTCCGAAACAATCCTTCAGTCCATTGGACAGTCAAAACACGAATCTGATTTTTTTCTAAAGAACATTAAAAAACCAACTTCTTCTTTTTTTATGAGTGCAATCTTGGAGTCAGATGTGCAACAAGCTATATTGAAACTAAGTAATTCGTCATGTATTGATTTTTATAATATTAACAGCAGAATGATTAAAGAATCTAGTGAATGTTTAGTTAAACCACTTACTAGCTTATTTAACAAATGCATTGAAGAGGGAAGCTGGCCAGACTCTTTCAAAATTACTAAGATAATACCTCTGCATAAAAAAGGAAGTGTGGATGTTCCAGATAATTACAGACCAGTAGCGATTTTACCTGTACTTAATAAAATATTTGAAATTATTATAAAAGAGAAGTTGATTTCATACTTTGAGTCAAAATCTCTATTATCTGAATTTCAATTCGGATTCCGGAAAAACAAATCCACGATTCGTGCTTTGATTTGTCTTTTAGATGAAATAATAGATAATCTCAATGATGGTGCCAGCACAGTGGCAACCATGTGCGATTTAAGTAAAGCGTTCGATTGTGTTCCGAGTAATCTTCTCTTAAATAAATTAGAGTTTTATGGCATCAGAGGTCGAGAACTACAGCTATTTCAATCCTACCTCAATAATAGAACGCAATATGTAGTGCAAGGGGATCAGACGTCGAGTCTACAACCTATTACCAGTGGTGTGCCTCAAGGTTCAATTTTGGGACCGATATTATTTATTATATTTGTAAATGACCTCCCCGGTGCAATAGATAAATTCTGCGTATTGTTTGCTGATGATACCACTTTATTGACAAAGGGAAACAAATCGGATGGCATCAATCAAGTAAATGAATGGTTTTCTGCTAACAAATTAAAACTAAATGAAACTAAAACAAATAATTTATTAATAAGTTCAGATAAATGGGCCACAAAATCACAACCCGTAAAATTATTAGGGATATATTTGGACACTTACCTGAATTGGGCACCGCACATTGATTACCTTTGCTCTAAAGTATCATCGCAAATATTTGTCATTCGTCAATTAAAGTCCTGTTTACCATCGTATTTACTCAGAACAATCTATTTTTCTTTAGTTCATAGTCTTATAACCTATGGAGTTAGACTATGGGGTAACTCGACTAATGCGTATAAAGTTTTCATACTCCAGAAGGCTGCAGTACGACTAGTCGATAACGCTCCTTTTAATACACCATGTCAACCAATATTTAAGAAATTGGGAATATTGCCTCTCCCTTCAATGTACATATTTGAAACATTATTGGAAACACATGATAATCAACACAATTTAACTAGACATGTGGATGTGCATAACCACAATACACGTTTTTGTCAAAATATAATCATTAATGATTCTAGATTAAAATGTACCAAAAGCAATACTTTAGACGTTTCCCTTTTTAACTCCTTCCGCAACTATTTTTGCGACATTAATATTGAAGGTATGTCAAAAACTCAGTTTAAAACATATACCAAAGAGTTCTTGCTAAAGTATTGCTTTTACAGTACTGATGAGTTTCTTCACGAACTAAAATAATATGTGTTTTATATTTGATTAAAATTTTATGTACCTCGACTTAATAGTTACTGTAAATTTATTTTAATACATTTTTATAAGTTTTATAAACTATTTTAACTTGTAACGATGCAATGATTTATTCTTTTGATTGTATTATAATTAATATAGTTATGCTATTTTTATATAAATTTAAATTTTTTATTTTTATTCTGTACGTCTTTTTTATTCTCCTGTAGAATTTTTTTATTATTATTCTAATTTAATTTATATATTTCGATTTTATATTTAATGATTGTATACTTTTTTGATTCAGCGGCTTGTAGATGTGAATAGCCGTCACGATGACTATTTTAATATGTTTAATATAATGACTTCAAATGTACCTTGTATATAAAGTGGTCAATAAACGTTACTATACTATACTATACTATACTATACTATACTATACTATACTATACTATACTATACTATACTATACTATACTATACTATACTATACTATACTATACTATACTATACTATTATTATTATTATTATTATTATTATTATTATTATTATTATTATTATTATTATTATTATTATTATTATTATTATTATTATTATTATTATTATTAAAATTATTAAACTATCCTTGTTAAACTTATGCAATCTTGGATCTGTGAATAGTCCATTGAAAAATATAATAATGTAGGAAAATTATTATCAAAATCTAAATAATTTATTATTTTAAGGGTCTGCCCCAATGTTGCTACTTAAACGTGATGATGGAAACTGCGGTGATATTTGGTTACTGGCCAGGAATTTTTAAAGATACCTTCAAATACAAAAACCTTTACAACATATTTTCTAAAGTAGTGTGGTACTCGTTGATTTACGTCACATTCTCCGCTACAATGGAATTTTTTGTTCTTTTGAAAATGGAAGAATCTAATTTTGAAGAAATTTGTCGTAATATTTTTCTCACGACATTAATGAACGTTGAATTATATAGAGGATATCGTCTGAAAATGCCGATTGTCAAAGATATTTTAAAAAATATTATAAAAAAGGAGAGACAAATTTTTCATTGTGGAGATAAAGATATCATTAAAATATTTAAAGACAATAGTTGGAGAAGCAATCTAGTCAATAAAATATACTTTATAATTGTACCATCAGGTAAATATTTTTATTTAAATTATTAATCTAAAGCTTAATATATTTTAAAAGTTTTCACAACAAATAATTTATGGTAACTTCGACATAATAATAATGTTTACAAAAGGTATGAATTATTTTTTTTGTTGTTGAAATTTTGGAACAAACACTTTCTTAAGAGATTCAATTATTCTCTAACGTTATGATTTACTTCCAGGTTTTCTAGACAGTTAATTAAAATTTATATTCTCAAATAGAAACCCATTTTTTTTTAAATTTTAATTTTAGAAACATCTTTCTATAATAATACCATATTTATTAACTAATACAGAAACTGACAATACAAAAAACCAAATAAGGTTATATATATCCAACTATTCAAAAAACTGTTCCGTATATTTTCTTGTAGAATAAAATAGCAGCTCAAATTGAAGAAAGAGTTTTGTTAGTATTTGAGACAACGACAAAAAACTACTAGACCAATCAATTCATTCGAAATTAAGCCCATATTTATTTCAATAATTCAGATTGTCTTTTATATTACGCAGACAGAGCTGTCGCATCGGCTGCCGCAGTAGAAAGAACAAGACAGCTGCTAATTTTGTTGCGTTTGATTTGATCATCGGAGATATCCGAGCGCTGCAATCGTGTTTGAATTGACACTCCGAGAGATCCCTAAAGTGTTTGTTTTGCTTTGGAGCGAGAACATAGAGCGAGCTCGATGTTCTCAGAGCAGAAGTATCGAGAAGAGGGAGAAATTTGTCTTTGTCTCTACCTATCTCTTTTTAATTAACTTACAAATAAATTTGAATCTCAAAATTAAAGACCAGACAAGAAGTCAACAAATTACTTAGCCGCTTTTGTCTTATAGCTGAAATTACTCGTCATAAAAAACACAAAATGTGTTTGAAAAATACATTTTTTCTGTCCAGATCTAATCACCAGTAATCACAGTCATGGAGTATGAGAGCGAAGCGGGCATTTGTGATATATGCTGCATTTTAGGGCCATTACCCCTTTTTATTAAAAGTTTTTCCATTTTCTTTACTTTTTGCTCACTAGTTTGACACACAAACCAGAAACAAGAATCACAGAAAAGCGAGGTTATGTTTTTTACTCTGTTTTATTTGATTTGATTCAATGCTCTATTGTGACGTCATCCCTTCTCGGTCTCCTCGACGCTCGCTCGATCGAGTTTCAAATCAAACGCCCCTTTTGAGAGGCGATAATTTGGGCAAGTTTGTTTATCTGAGGAGCGAGCATGCGTTTTATTAATGAATCAATACTTACGTCTACTACGCTTGCTTCACGCTGCTGTCACACTTCAAAATTAATTGCTAATTTTTCTGGAACTCATCTTCAACTATGATAGTTGCAACGAGAAAAAATACATTAAACTGATAAGAATTGGCATAAAGAATGCAAACATACTTTCTTGATGGAATTTTGAAAGCCTTTTGTGCGTTTTAGAGTCTTATGTTAAGTCAATACCGAATTAAAACCATAAAAATAATCCTTGTAACATAACTCACACATATTCACAATGATTTTACAACTACGTGAATGTTTGCAATTCGATTTTAATAAACAAAATTAATATAGTAGTTGTTCGTCGTTTATTTGATTATTATTAAATAATACATGAATAACAAAAAAAAATTATAAAGCTATTTATTATTATACTCTTCACACATCCCAGCTAGCACAAAAATATCCCATCTACGTTAATAAGCTGCAATTTTAGGCTCTTTAAGCTCGCATGCAATGTACAGTAAATGTAACCCTATTATCCCTGCAACTACCGAATGTCCGCAACGGCAAGACTTTTATAGCACATCTCGTAGAAGTTATAAAGTGAAGTTCGGAAAACATCACATTAGCACTTTTACGGTACTTACCCTGAAAGTTGCTCTGAAACTTTCTATAGATGTTATAATGTGAATTCCTTCTACAGCATTATACAGTGTGTCCACGGATGGACTTAACAATTCTTGTAAAAATATTTATTTTAAATTTTAAAGTACTTCTTCATAATTTCTTTTGCTTGTTAAATAAATACGATTAACGTTGAGAAATTATGAAAAATACCTCTTTTGAAAAATTTAAAATAAATATCTTTACAAGTATAGTTATGTCCATCCTTGGATACACTATATGCAAAATAGTATATTAAGGATATAGTAAAATCTGAAGAAAACAAAATAAAAAAATTGTATAAATTTATTATTAAAAAGCCATTGAAATCAAATACCAATATCATACAAGTAGAGGTAGGTAATAATACAGGTAATGCAATTACACATGTGTGATACCATAAGGTAGCTATAAAACACTGACAAATTGGACAAAAGTAGGTATAAAGGGTATATAAGGAATATCTCAAAAGTTCACACGGAAAAAAATGTGACTAGAAAATTTTACTACAATGTTGTAGTAGTAGACTTGTAGAAAAATACTTAACAATTTGTAGAAAATTTTACTACAATTTATAGTTAAAAACTATTAATTATTGTAGCAATTGAATTGTCGAATAAAATGCTACAACAATAGGAAAGAATTCCACAATGTTTAGTATATTTTACTATTGTTTGTAGAAGTAGAAATTTATTACAATTATCGTAATTATTACTACTAACTTCTGTAAAAATTTGTACAAATATTAATAATTATCTCTACAAAAAATAGTAATTTTCTCTACAAAAAATAGTAATTTTCTCTACAAAAAATAGTAATACTTTACATCCCTTCTTCAAAAATATTCTATAATATTGTAGAAATTCTAAGTCATGTGAACAAAACAGAATTCTGCTATTGGCCAACGTTTTCTGACGTCGATCATAAACGGCCAGACAGCAGTAGCCGTTCGCCATGTTCACATAACAAAGCATGGTACATATACGAGTACCTATAACACATTATTATATTATAAGCACCGATGCGTTTGAGAAAATTTTAATAATAAATTCTATTGGTGGTAAGTACATTTATTATTGTTTCTGAATAATTTACCTTTAGATAACTAATTTAAATAACCTTAGTAGATTATTTTAAAAAAATAGTTGTGGCCAACGATCGAATTTTGTGCCAAGTTCAATGATGTTTTTTGTCTTTATTGTGACATACCTACTTTCTCATTTTTGTTAGTTATCTGACTTAAGTCATTTAATATCCAAATCAGTATAAAGGTGATAAATATCCCCGTTTTAAGGGTATGAACAATTCAATTGGTATTAATTTTTATTTCATATTTTTCAGGTGCAGAAAAGCCAACTGAGACTGAGGGCGCTATTATTACTGTTATTTATTACATAATGTAATTAAGAATTTGTATCTTTTATATTAAAACAATAAATTGAATATTTTATTAAGGAACATTTTTTTCTAGGTTATAATTATAATAATTATGGAATACTACTACAAATTTTATTAAAAATTACTACAATTTGTATGAATTTTTACTATTTATTGTGGTAAATTTTCGTATTTATTTTCATAAAACGCAATACATTTTTAATATAAATTCATACAATGAATAGCAAAAATTATAACAATTTGTAGAACAATTCTTATGATGCATTTGAATCTTTTACTAAATATTGTAGATAATAACTCTACAATACATTCTCCACAAATATTTGGAAATTTTTACTACAAATTGTCCCTGTCCCTATATGTACTATTTATTGTAGAGAAAATATCTACAATTGTAGAAATTTGTTCTACAATTTTTTTTCAGTGCACTAGAATCAAAAACATTGAACGCTTGCACGAAAGAGTATAATAAGGTACCTATATTGCAAAGGTTCACTAGATTTTTATTAAGATGGCAGTTGTACGATGCTAAAAAATTATATTTGCCTACAGCTGGTACTAATCATAGTTTTAATACGATATAACTTGATTTAACTGAATATTGATAAATGTAAAGTTATAAGGTTTAATAAAACAGCATATCATTATGCATGATTATGTCACTGCAGGTTCTGAACCACGGGGGTCGGATTCCATGTAAATAGTTGGTAACAAGTAACAGTAGCGCGCTAAGCGCTTACGGTTGAACTACACCTGTAAGTTTCAGTCGATAAAGTAGAACACTACCAATTAAAGCGATTTAAAAATTGGCGGGCTTGATAATTTAGATATTTGAAGCAATTTAAAGTAACATTTTCCTATTTGACAACTTTTACTTACAACTACTAAACAAACAATAAGTTTAGTGAATTTTTGTTGTAGGTAAATGTTGAAAAATGGAAAATGTCACTTGTTTTAACTGAAAAATAAAATTAGTTGAAAAATAAAACACATTTTTAACAAGTTTAATTTATTTAGAATTACCATGTAATTACATGTGTCTCATTATCTTCTAACTGCATATTTTGAACATAACAAGCACTATATCACACACTAAATTACTGAAAAAAAAAATATAATATGATAACCAGCATACCACATGACAATGTTTTTATTATTAAAAAAACTGAATATAGTTTTTATAAAAAGTCACACAATTGTTTTAATGTTTTAAATATCCCTTATTAATCCAAGGACAAATCATTCCAATTATAATATTCTTATACTTATTGTCCCTTTAAGGCCTTTTTCCATCTATTTCAATCTAGAATAGTTGTAATGCCTATTTCGGTTACAATAAGCCTCCAGCTTCAATACAGGTGGACTTTGAAACTCACCCTAATTAAGAAACACATTTATGCACATTCCAAAAATCTCCATACCAGGGAATATCTAAAACAAAACAAAAATAAAGGTGCAGTGTGTATCTTAAAATTAAAAATAAACACGAGTCATAACCTTTTTAAATTCTTACATTTTTCTTGCAATAAAAGGTATTAAAATTTCAATAATAATTTAAAACATCTGATTTATGATCTTAATAGGTGAACTATGCAAAAATTAACAAGTTGACCTAAATAGCATATAAGTTTTTGAACATATTTGGGTATTATTTGATAAATATAATAATGAATATCACCCAAAAATTGAACAATAACTTTTTGAGCACAAATCATTCGCCTTTTTTCATCATGGTCTTTATGAGTAAAACTAAGATGAGGTTCTATCTGGTTCTACAATATTTATTTGTAAATTGGCTTCACACATTTCGCTCACAACTCCATTCATTTTTTTGACCGCAAATGTTTAAAATGTGGATCCATTTATCTCTAGAGTAATAATAGCAGGAAAAACATAAACTTTCTTGTTAGTTTTTTGAAAAAAATACTTACTTCTGCAATTAAAATTTAAATGAATCAGAAGTTAATGATTTTCTTAAGAACCTGCCTATAGTTAAATTAGTTAAATCTAGTTTACACTTAATTAATACAATTTACTCACCTACATTTGAAAAAAATATCACCTGCATTTGAAAATGAAAATAATATCAGGCTGACATATTTATAGCAACATAACCTAATTTATTTTCAAAGCCAGATTTACACCACCTAATAATATTTAAATTTAGCTTTAACTTTAAATTTATTAACGATTATCCCTGTATTTGATCACCACACATTATAGCAAAGTGAAATTTAAAGGGGTAAATCAGTAAAATTATTGATTTATTTGTCATTATTTTTGAAAACATATTTTTTTATGGGTGTAAAACGGGTTTGAATTTAGTGATAGCAGCGCGCTAAGCGCTTACGGTTCAACTACTAACAAGGAAACAAATCCCGCCATTTATTCAAACCTTCTCTTTTTATTTTTCTATGTTCTGAACTATAAAGGATCTTGGTGATATTTTTGACAGGGGCCTATCGTTTATTCCTGATTTTATTAGATTCCTTGTTCCTGCCAGACTTACTAGGCAGATTAAACTATTTTATGTAAATACTCATAGAACTAACTGTGGACAGAATTTATTTGTAGACCGACTGATGTCCAATTACAATAAGTATTTTTCAAACTATGACATTTTAGTAGGTTTTTTTTTAAGCGTCGACTTTCATTATACTATATTGACTTCAATTTTATAATATGATAATTTTATTAATTTCTTTTTTATTTTATTTTAATTGATATTTTAAATGTACCATTTAGAACTTTATGTATCTGTAGCGTACTGTAAACAAATAGATAGATAAATAAATAATGTGAACTTAATTATATAGTTTCTTCCTAAAAATAACCTTGTAGATAATAAATTTACTTGTTTATTATTAAAGAATATAATATGTATAAAGAAAATGAAAAATATGCTCGTTTAAATCGTTGCACCTATTTTTAGTTGATTTTTACTTACTTTGTTTTCCTAAATGAATAATAACCTTTTTTTACTACTAACATGAGAAATCACCATTATTTACTCCATTCCTCTAATGAGAAGTAATATTTCTCTCCCTAGGTAAATAATGATAATAAAAAAAACCTAGGTAAATAATGAAACTAAATTTCATTAGTTTCATTTTGTTAATTTGACAACTAAACTCCCAGACTACTTGATATTTTGAAATATTTGAAAAATAAGTAGGAAATAACTAAAGCTGGGTTTATCAAATCTAATCAAATCAAATATGATAATATATATCAGTGTAAACAGTAAAAATATATATTAACTAGGAAATTCAACACCGGCTTTAAAAATTATTAATTAATAACAATAAATCCATGTCATTAAAATATCAAAAATGCAATGGGATATTTCCTAGAATCATACCAAAATTTGACACATGCCAAATTTTTACATAAATAAATCCAGTCTGATTAGAAACACGCTCCAGTCTGCTTGATATTTCGAAATATTTAACAAATTGTTAGGAAATTACTTATGTCAAAATTAAAATTGCTAATACATTAATGTTAGTAGTAAAAAAAAAATTCTATATATACCTCGGCTGAGAAAGCTATTATTTACCTCGCACATTATATCCCTCGGCGCTACGCGCCTCAGGATATAAAAGTGCTCGGTAAATAATAGCTCACTTCTCACCCTAGGTATATAATGTACTATTATTTTGATTTTTACAAATTTGATACTTAATAATGGATGTTCAACTTATACAGAACAATGTTTTTAGCATGATATTCTGCTATGAAAGAAAAAGAAATAATTTCAGATGTTATATATTCTTCTTCAACCAAATTTTTACTAGAATTATAATCCACCACAAAGAAAACCTACAACACAATATTTTTAAAATTTATTTTTAGTGATTAAAATATTATTACACTAGGGCGACCATACTTACAGCAATTTTGCTGTATTGTAAAGCATTTTTAAAGTTTGTCCAGCAATTGGTATTGTGCAGCAAACGTACGGCAAAATGGCATAGGTATATGTCCAGTGAAATGCTGTATTTATCCACCAAAACGTCACTACTGCCCAGCAATGGTAATACTTAATTTACTGAAATGTAACAAATTTAAATGTTATTTATCTTTAGTGAACTACATGAGCACTTCTAACTGCCGTCCTAGCAAGAAAGGTTTTATCTGCAAAATTATCAGTTTTTTTTATTTATGTGCATTTGTCTACATTTTATCTTTCTTAATACTGAAATGGAATGTCTTATTTGTATCAAAGGTACTAAAATATTAAAAAGTTACACAGAAAAGGTTTAAAAGATAATAAATATATTTGCTAAAAATAGTTAAAAATTCGATTATTTCAAAACAACAAATTTTCAGATAGGACCTCTCTGTCTAGGATGGCAGTATATGACTTCTTTGTTTTTGTATTTGTATAGTAGTATAGGAGTAGGGCTAAGAGTATCAGTCAAAGGTATTGATACTGGTATCATGTGAAATACTTTGTGGTACAGGCATCGATACTGTTCGATATTATGTTAAAGATATCGATATTTATAAGTATCAAAGTATTGAACAAGTAAAAGATTTTTTTTAAACGGCTGAAAACCCCCATTCAACAGGATGGAGTGGGGAACTTAACTAAAAACAGGGTGAATCAGTAAAGTATATTCTGTAGTTGACACCTTTTCTTTCTCTACTGATAATCTACCTGGTACAAGTTATAGTGTCAATAACTGGCAATTTAACTTATAATTAAATAACAAAAAAAAACAGTGGTAAGGCTTAATCATATTACCAAGTTTCACCACATGCGAAAACTAAAATATTTGAACAAACCTTATTATTACTGACCACACACATAGCGATACGATACTTGCTTCTAAGTATGGATATGGCGATAGTATTGGTAATTCAGTATCAGTGCCTAAATATGGATACTTTCATTGTTTAATATCGATACTTCTATAGTATTGAGACATCAATAAGATCCCTATTATCGTGTAAAATATAGGCTGTCATTTAATATTGCAATCTAAAAGAACAGACAATAAATTAGAAAATGTTTCTATTTTATTGAAAAGAAGAAAAGAACTTACCAAACTTATTCAAAGGTATAGTTTAAAATTTCTTTAAAATCTCAAATAAATACAAGAAAATGTGACAAGTAACATTTTTTTATGTTTTGTTGGTTATAACAAACGAATGGGTACGTTCGAAAACAAAATGATGTATATAGTACATCTCGTGGATACTTTTTTAGCAAGTTACTTTATTACGTTGTGTTATCATAACAGGCAGGTTAAATACGTAAGTAACAAATAGATGTTTCGCGAGGTTTTGATTTCTCTCAACAACTTCTCATGTACGTTGCAATTACGTTATATGATAATGTTATTACGTTCCCTTAAAACAACATCGCCGAATGGCTTGGCAACGTTATGTGCTAGCTGGGATTAGTCTATGAATCATAGTTTTACTTTGACCGTCCGTCCGATATCACGTTTTTTGTTCGCAGGATAAGTCAAAAACGAAAAATTTCAGGAAAAATCAAGTTCCATAACGGAGAAGCCTATTAATTTTTAAAAAATCTGAATAAAAATGAGGGGAGTTAAGGGGGAATGAATTATTAAATAAATCCTAACTCAAAAACGGAAAATGATATCAATTTAAAATGTTTAGCAAAAATAAGGTTCCATAAGGAGATGAAGCTTATTTATTCTAAATACGTTGAAATCTTTAAAAAAACTCCTACCTCAAAAACGAACAATATTATCACCCTACCGACTTATAACCGTTAAAGATAGAGAAAAAACAATAATATCAATTCATATTGTTTGGCAAAAATCAAGCTCTACAAGGGGACAACCCCTATTGATAAAAAAAAAACTCAATGAAATGAGAGTTAAGGGGGATTCAAATTAAACAAATAGAAATTGAAAACCAAAAGGGATATCAACATGAAATTTTTAGTAAAAATTAAACTCTATAAGGGAATTAATAAGTAAATAAAAATGGGGAGATAAGGGGAGTTGAAATATTGAAAAACTCCTAACTCAGAAACAAAAATTCAAGCTTTATAAAAGGATGAAGTCTATTGATTATAAACAAAATCTAATCGTAAAAACGGGGTTAAGGATGTATGTTAAACTGTGAAGAGTATAATATAGAACGCCAAACAGTATACAGTGAGCATCATAAGTCTTACCCCCCTTACTAACTCGTTACTGGGGTCTTGTTAGGAAAATCGTTGAGACAGGTCGATTTTTGATTTCTACAATGTACATTTTTGTATAATTAGTTTACCCTTAATTTCATCCCTTACTGGAGAGTAGCAACCCTTTCGAAAAATTTAAATGGCATGGGGTGGTGAGTGATAGCTCATTTGAAAGGAGGTTTTATTCTCTATTCAACCGTGCAAAAAATTTTAAAATTTGCTTCATTACGTGATTTATTAATGTTTAAAAATAACAAAACCTCACAAAATTGGAAAGCAACTAGACTAACAGTGACCTTCTAATGGCAAAAAGTCTTACTTCACGTCTGAACCAAAACCGAAATCATGCAGGGGGGAATTTAAATTCTAAGGATGAGTGCGCAACGTTAATTTCCGTTATTCTGAAACAACAATTAGTCGAGACTTATTGAAACAAATTTCAATTTTTCTATACACGGTTGAATAGAGAATAAAACCCTCTTTCAAATGAGCTATCACTCACCACCCCATGCCATTTAAATTTTTCGAAAGGGTTGTTCCCCTCCAGTAAGGGATGAAATTAAGGGTAAACTATTTATACAAAAATGTACATTGTAGAAATCAAAAATCAACGTGTCTCGGCGATTTTCCTAACAAGACTCCAGTAACGAGTTAGATAGGGGGGTAAGACTTATGGTGCTCACTGTATATCTTCATTCTAGATGTACATAGCTATTGTCACTACTATCTTTTTTTATAAATTAAAAATCTTATTAATAACAATAAAACAATTTTATTTCAGAAATAAATATAAAAAAGGATCTTACCAAAACATATCCTTTAAATTGCACGTAACACCTACTTTCAGACAGAGTTATCTGCTTAACGAAGTGACAACTCTTTTAGGGCAATTTTATACATTATAAATGTTAAATATATCAAGCCTTATTACCTATATATGTCTCCGTCTATGCCACTCTATGCTAACAAAACCTTACCCAGCAAACATTTTGGTGTAATTTGACGTCGATACTACCTAAATTATATATAATAAATTTGGTCGCAAAATTAGATTTAACCATAATTAAGTAAAATTTACGTTGGCTCGACGTGGATTCAACATAAGTGGAGAATAAGACGACGTCGAAATTTGGTTTTATTTACCAAAATAGGTAGAATTACATCTAAATCCACATTGTAGTAGCCCAGTACGTTTGGTTAGTAATACCTCTCTAGGGAAATTTGACGTCAGTATAACGTTAATTCGACGTTGATTTAACTAAGTTTAGGTAGCAGGGATGTTGCGGATGCCGATTTTTTCAGATCCGCGGATGTGAAAGCGGATGCGGATTTTTGAAGGCTCACATCCGCGGATGCGGACGTGGATGTTTAACAACCTATATAAAAATAGAATACAAAAACGAATGTAGAATTGAAACAATGATAAAGTATTTATTAACATTTAATCAATGAAAATTAGTATTACGTTATGTATATATTCCTATGTACAATGCTCCTATTTTTTTTTAACTTCACTTACTAATTTTCATATTAGTAAGTGAAGTCAAAAATAGGAACATTATACTTAATAAAGAGTAATAAATATTGCCACCTTGTCTGATTCAAGGCGGTTACGCAGAGGTTCGTAAATTCCTCTCTATGAACACTCCACCATTTAAAAGGATTTTCATCAACACTGGCTCTTTTTTTAGTGCGGTAAGAAAGTAATTCCTTTTTAAGTACAGCTTCAAGGCTACCATTTTGTGGTATTTCTTGACTCTCATCTTCTCTTGACGAATCTAACATCGTAGCAAGGTCGTTTTTTAAGCTTGGCTTTCTGACGAAACTTGATGGTCCTGGTCATAGTTGTTTCATATTCTCAGCAAACGCGTCGTGCGAACGGCACGCGTCATTCGCCGGCTCCACCCAATTTTTTTCTTGTCGCAACTCGCCATTTGTATTACCTTCGCATCTGGATGAACATCCGTATTGATTATTGCGGATGCAGATGCGGACGTTCAAATCTATGCGGAAACTCCGCATTTGCGGATGCGGATGCGAATATTCGCAACATCCCTGGTACCTAAATATTTGCAGATGACGTATGCCTCCAAGTGTACGAAAAAAAATTTTATACTTATTTGGTATTTTTATCTATATATAAGTAGAAATATTGTAAGAAGTCATCAACACAACTAAAACATATACCTAATTCACATGAAAGATTGAAAATAAATAAATGTCGGTGACAAAAATATATGTAATATAATTGCGGTGAATATACAGTTCACGCTTGTTGAAATTAATGCGAAGAAAATTTTGTCGTGCATGTTAACAGTTCTACTTAGAAAAATTACAATGCCCTTCCAAAATACTCTCTAATTAAAAAAATAGAAGAAAAAATATGATCGTGTAAAAAAATAATAATAATATTATGAGCTAAAACTATGTTACGTTTGTTGCATATCACTTTAGAAAATCAATAATGTTTCGTTTTTTGATATTTTCATTCCTATGTTCTAGTTATGGTCATTTTAAAAATTTAAAATTTGGAATCGTACTTCAATTACGTTAGGAAATATGGCTTATTGTGCGAATTCGACCTAAAAGTTATTATGACTAAGGAAATCTACGTATTTTACAAATACTTTTTTATTAAGTTGAATTAACTTCAATTTCACGACATATTAGTTAACTTTACCTATTTAAAGAAATAATAACTTATAGGTTTTATAAAAAATTTACCTATAGGTAAATATAACATATTTAGGTCACTTTGTTCTGCACTTGAGATTTTAGACGTTTCACTTTACGACAAAAATCGGAAGTATAACGATTTGATTTATTATTTTTCGAACTCATTTGATTTATTATTTTTCGAACTCATTTTATTAATTATTTTTCGCTCTATCTACACCACACGTAAATTAAGATTACGACTGTAATGTTTTTTTAAAATGGCCGAAATTCTTAAGAATAATGACGAAGACAGTAACTGAACAACCTAATTGTTAAAATAACCTAAATAATATAAATTTTACAAATAGGTCATGTATGACTCTTTTTAAATTGGTGGTTTTTAGTCGAATTTACTTTGTGGTAGATTTTTCAGGTAATTGCTACAACAAAGTTAATAAATATTTCTTCAAGATGACTTATAGGTCAACTAAATGAGTATTCGACTATTTGGTTGAAATTAGGGTAGATAAACAGGTAGAATTTTGCTACGATCTCGACCTAATATTACTTTAAAGGAGAGTAAATAAAAGCGGCCAAATAGGTTACTATGGAGGCATAAAATTACGTAGAATTTTTAACCAAATCTACCTAGTTGGATATTCTACTATAAAGACGATTTTTAGTAGCAGTTAGATATTACCTAAATATGGCACCTAATTTTACTACAAAGGAAATTTAACTTTGAAGTAATTGTTGGTTATTTTTTTTTAGTAGTTTTTCCCTTGCTGATATATTTAAAGTTACTTTTAAGCAGATTTGTGTAAAAGGTAGATTTCTTGGTTTAATTTACGTAAATTTAAACATAAATTAATACCGTTTGGTAAATTTACATTAGAGGTATATTTTTCTAGTCAATTTTACGTAATAATTACCTCGATAAGTAAATTCGTCTTTAACAAAGTCGAGTTATAACTAATGTTATAGAAAATGTTTGCTGGGTACCTAAGAAATGACTGCATAACATTCTTATTACAAATAGTTTCACACATTACACATTTTCCCACCATCCTAAATGACCGTATTAAAAGTTCAATGTTCAAATTTTACTCGAAAATCTCAAATACCTATTAAAAGAGTACTATAAAAATTAAGCTGTCACTTGACACCGTCAACAAAATGTCTAAGGTGGCTAAACTTAAAGGTTATGAACCAGAATGTTCAATATCCACATACGATAAACGTGTTAAAGACGATAAATTAAAATCCTAAGTGATTGTAATGAATAAAAACTCATATTTATGCTTTCAATTCTTTATTATTTTTTTTTTAATAGATTATATTAAAGGGAATAGTAAATTTTTTAATAAAAATTTAATGCAGGCTATGTTGGGAATTGAGTATTACTGACTCAAGTTACTGGTACTCCGTATTGTTGATGTACTTTATTTTCGTTTTATGTTACCTTGGTTTAAAAAGAGTTATGACTAATAATTGAATTGACATTAATAATTTTGTGAGAATTTTATAATGAATAAATAAGTTCTCTTCAAGTCTGTCCCCTCATTTTTTGACGTTCTCTGTTCACCTGGTAGGTGTACAAGCGCAACATTTGGTGACCCCGACGTGATATTTTTTTGAAGCTGCAACTTTAAGACATTCAGAAGAATACTAAGATGGAGAGGCTTCTGAAGGAGAAAGATATGTATAGCAACTCATTTAAGCGACATTTCAATGAAGTTCAGATAGAACTTAATAGAGATGAACCAGATATGTTCACGGTTCAAGGAACTATGAAGACCCTTGGAGGTACATTTGAATCCTTGAATGAAATAAATAAGAAAATTATCGATTTTGTTTTGGACGATGATACTCTTAATGCCGATGTTGATAGAATGAAGTCTGAGATCGATGATGTTATTAAGCATTTTTACACATTGCAAATGAAAGTCGATTTTCAACTTCACAAAGATACAGCTGAGATTCACTCCATTAGCAGTCTTTCTTCTACTAGTAAAAGACGCCTCAAGCTACCAAAAATAGAATTTAAGAAATTCAGCGGAGACCTGAAAGAGTGGTTGTCTTTTTGGAACCAGTTCCGAAGAATCCATGAAGATGACCAAATAGAGAAGGAAGACAAATTTCAATACCTTATTCAGGCTACCACTCCCAAATCTAGAGCCAGACAACTCATTGAAAGCTATCCTGCTACTTCTAAAAATTATGACAAGGTGATAGAGAGCTTGAAATCTAGATTTGGCAGAGAAGATTTACTGGTAGAAATGTATGTCAGAGAATTACTAAAATTAGTTTTAAGCAATTTAAACAATAAAACTAAACTAAGTGTTCTGTATGATAAAATGGAGACTCAATTACGAGCATTAGAAACATTAAATGTTACTACTGATACATGTGCAGCTATTCTCTACCCACTAGTTGAATCCTGTCTTCCAGAAGATCTTCTACGTGTGTGGCAGAGAAGTGAATCATTTTCTTCAGAGAATACTTTTCAAACAAAGTTGGAAAATATCATGAAATTTTTAAAACGCGAGATGGAGAATGAAGAAAGGTTTTTATTGGCAACAAGTTTTGATCTTAATAAGAATAAAAAAGTTGAAGGTTGTAAAGAAAATACAATCCCTACTGCTTCTGGCCTATTGAATCAAAACAAACACCGCTGTATATTTTGTAAAAAAGAACATGCCAATGACCAATGTGACGAAGCAGTCCGAATGGCATTTTCAGAAAGAAAGAAAATATCTTCTTCAAAAGGTTGTTGCCACGTTTGTTTAAAATTTGGCCATATTGCAAGAAAATGCAGATCTGCGGCCAAATTAGAGTGCAGTAAATGTAAGGGGAAACATGTAACTTTAATGTGTCCTGACGAGAATAAGAATATTCCTCAAAATTCCATAGTTGAAAACTTTTCAAATAATAATAATAATAATAATAATAATAATAATAATAATAATAATAATAATAATAATAATAATAATAATAATAATAATAATAATAATAATAATAATAATAATAATAATAATAATAATAATAATAATAATAATAATAATAATAATAATAATAATAATAATAATAATAATAATAATAATAATAATAATAATAATAATAATAATAATAATAATAATAATAATAATAATAATAATAATAATAATAATAATAATAATAATAATAATAATAATAATAATAATAATAATAATAATAATAATAATAATAATAATAATAATAATAATAATAATAATAATAATAATAATAATAATAATAATAATAATAATAATAATAATAATAATAATAATTAATAATTAATAATAATAATAATAATAATAATAATAATAATAATAATAATAATAATAATAATAATAATAATAATAATAATAATAATAATAATAATAATAATAATAATAATAATAATAATAATAATAATAATAATAATAATAATAATAATAATAATAATAATAATAATAATAATAATAATAATAATAATAATAATAATAATAATAATAATAATAATAATAATAATAATAATAATAATAATAATAATAATAATAATAATAATAATAATGTTTATTTACCATATAATAGTTTTACATATTTATTTTTACATAATATATTTAGTTTGTTACAATAATAAAATAGCAGAAAAAAAAAGAAAAGTAATGTATACATTTTTAACAAATAATTATAACAGGTAAATAAACAAGAAGAAAGCTCCCCAAAGAAACCAGTGGTTGTGCACGGGGAGTAAATTCTTGTTTTTTATTTTATCGGCAGTATCACTTACCGGTATAGGGAAAAATTTAAACCTTTTTTTTTTTTTTTTATTTTTAGATATAGGTATATAAAAGGTTGAAAGTAATATAAACGAATTATTTGAAAAATAAAAAAAAAACTAATCAATTGAAGTAAAATAATAAAAACTATTTTCAATAGCATAAGCGAAACAGGTTTTTATACCAAGTTTTCTTTTTGCCTCTTGTGAGAAATTTTATTTAATTTTATTATCGATTTATTATATTGGTTTTGAGACTAGACCCTTAATCAGAGCTTTCATTTAATTTAATTGATAGAGAATATGTTGTCTATAAACTCGTTGTCTGTTTGTTTCAATAAATTTTTAAATAATTTTTTAATTAATGCAACTGAATTTATTTTATATATATACAATTTATATATTTCAGGTAAGTGGTTGTATAATCTAGGGATAATATATATATGACAGTGTTGAGCATATGTCTTTCTGACAAATTCAGTATGTACAAAATCGCGAACTCTTCTTCTTGTGTTATAATTATGATTTAAAAGGTTCAAAAGTTGTTTATTATGGTAAGTAAAAAGTAATATACTAAATATATATAGTTTTTTTATTTCAAATACATCCGCTTCTTGATAGAGAATTTCAGATGAATATCGATACGGTTTTTTCAACATTATTTTTAAAAACCTTTTTTGTAATATTTCTAATTTTTGAATATGTGTGCGGTATGTTCCGCCCCATGCAACAATACTGTACCTAATACGCGATTCTATTAATGAAAAGTAAATAGTTTTTAAGTATTCGAGATTTAAGATACTACTTAGATATTTAAATTTGTATAACAAAGGTCGTAAAGTTCTACATACCGTATCTATATGTTTGTCCCATCTTAGACTACTATCTATAGTAACGCCCAAGTATTTGACAGATGTTGCAATTTTTATTTTTACGTAATCGTCATAATTTGATATTTTTAGCTCTTTATAATTTGGTAAATTATTTTTATATATTGAAAAAGGTATATAATAAGTTTTTTCTACGTTGACAGTTAACAATTTATGGTTAAACCAGTCTAAGATTTTACTGGTTTCTTGTTCGGCTAGTGTTTTTAATTTATCCCACGAATTACTGTGATATAGAATAACTGTATCGTCCGCGAAGCATATTATTTGACCAGTTATTTTCATTGACGCAAGATTATTAATATAAATGGAGAAGAGCAAGGGTCCCAATACAGTACCTTGGGGTACTCCATAATAATAATAATAATAATAATAATAATAATAATAATAATAATAATAATAATAATAATAATAATAATAATAATAATAATAATAATAATAATAATAATAATAATAATAATAATAATAATAATAATAATAATAATAATAATAATAATAATAATAATAATAATAATAATAATAATAATAATTGTTGGGTATACGCAGAAGAAAGACTAGGAACTTCCGTAACACAGTTTATTTGACAAGCTATATATAAAAATTAAATTGACAACTTCAACATTCTAGTAAACTAGTAAATGCATAAAGGTAAGTAGTTAAGATGATCACTCTCATGAACTCTAACACCCCCTCTTAATGAGAGGTATCTAAAAGCCTAACTCCTAGTGATCCGACGTGAGTTTGAAAGCTTGGCTTGTAAAGGGGCTTTGTGAAAATGTCAGCCACCATACTCTGTGTCGGGATATATTCAATTTCGATTTCTTTCTTGTCATATACTTCTCGTACATAATGGTGTCGGATGTCGATATGTTTGGTTCGTGAATGATGGACTTGGTTTTGTTTTAATTTTCTGGCTCCCTGATTGTCACAATAGACGATTGACGGACGATCTAAATATTTTGAAAAACCAACTTCTTTCAAAAAATTTCTTAAGAATACTACCTCTTTTGCTGCCTCCGATAGCGCCATATACTCTGATTCCGTACTGGATAGTGCTACTGATTTTTGTTTTCGAGCTTCCCATGTAACAGCAGCTCCACCTAAAAAGTACACAAATCCTGTGTACGATCTTCTATCGTTTGGATCTCCTCCCCAGTCGGCATCTACATAGCCATGCAGTGATGTGTGTGTGCTTTTGAAAATAAGTCCAAAATGTTCAGTTTTTCTTAAATATCTTAAAACACGTTTTACGGCTACCCAATGAATTGGACCTGGGTTGCAATTAAACTGGCTTAGGGCACTCACGGCATAGGATAAATCAGGTCGTGTAGAAACAGCTAAATACATCAGCGAACCAACTGCTTGACGGTAAGGGATATTTGCCATTTTTGCTGTCTCGGATTCGTTTGTAGGACCCATGTCCTTGGTCAATTTCAAATTTGCATCCATAGGAGTATCAGATGGCCTGCAGTTTTGCATATTGAATTTTGTTAAAATATCTGAAATATACTTCTTTTGGGACATTGATATCCAATTAGAAGATTGTTTGAATTCAATTCCCAAACAATAATGTAGTAAACCTAAGTCTTTTATTTTAAATTTAGATGTTAGATTTTGTTTTAATTTATGGTAAGTTTCTTCTGTTTTTGTCGCTACAACTAAATCGTCGACATAGACGGCAAGAATAAGAAATGTGGAAGATTCTTTGGAGATATAGACACATTTGTCAGCGTTTATTGGTTTAAGACCAATAGACTGAAGGTACTGGTCTAATTTCTTGTACCACTGTCTTCCTGACTGTTTCAGTCCGTAAAGTGATCTTTTTAAGAGATACACCTTGTCTTTTTCTTCTTGCACAATAAAACCTTCAGCTTGTTCCATATAAATCTCTTCTTCGAGATCTCCATTAATATAGGCCATAACGACATCCATTTGGTACAAAATTAGGCCTAATTCAACGGATAAGGCAAGTAACAAGCGAATGGAACTTTGTCGAGTAACTGGTGATGTTGTCTCGTGGTAATCTACACCAGGTTGTTGAGTGTACCCTTTGGCAACAAGTCGTGCTTTTCTTCTTTCTACTTCACCATTAGCTGTATATTTTGTTCTTAAAACCCACCTGCATCCATAATAATAATAATAATAATAATAATAATAATAATAATAATAATAATAATAATAATAATAATAATAATAATAATAATAATAATAATAATAATAATAATAATAATAATAATAATAATAATAATAATAATAATAATAATAATAATAATAATAATAATAATAATAATAATAATAATAATAATAATAATATAATGTATATCAAGTTCGTTCGAGATAAATAAACAGAAACACCCACAAAAAGAATCCTTGAGCATGGGTTATTATTGGTTATTTAGGACGAGCAGTCTTAATAAAACACAATATTACAATATTATAAAAAAAATTAAAAATTATACAAAAATAATATTTGGAATAATATGAAAAACTGTTACGTAATACTAAGTTTAATTTAATATTAATATTTACATTTTATCAACTATTTTTTTTTTCTAGACAAATTATTAAATTGAACCAGTAAACCAGACTATAACATTCGTTATTTGTTGAAATAAAACGTTGCAGATTCGCAGTAGGGATAGAATATATCCATTTTTTTATTTTTACTTTGAATAGATTTAGGGAATAAATGCTCTTTAATTCTAACGGTATTTCATTATATAATTTGGGACCCAGGTAAGCATAACTTTTTTGCCCTATAGTTTTTTTGGCTTTAGGTATTACAACATTATTTAATTTATATCGAGTTGCGTGGTCATGACTTACTGATAGTAAAGTGTGTTTGTCTTTACGTTGTTTTGTAATAATAATTTTTGCAAATAACTGATAAATATCTAATACTCCAGCTTCTTGATAAAGATCTATTGTTGGGTGAGTTCTAGGTCGGTGAAATATTGTTTTTAATATACTTTTTTGTATTTTCTGCAAGTTATTAATTAAAGTGGCACCTGCTACACCCCATGCTATTATACCGTATGAGAAATGACTTTCAACTAATGCATAGTAAAGGATTTTTAAATATCTCACATGGAGGAAAGTGGAAAGGTTTCTAAATTTATATAAGACGAATCTTAGATTTTTTATAATATAGTTAATCTGTTCTTCTCATCGCAGATGTGAGTCGATATATATTCCCAAATACTTTATTTTATTTGTAGATTTTATAATAATAGTTTCATTTTCGATTTTTATATTAATTTCTTTAAAAGGCGGTAAGTAATTGCTATATAATGTAAAAGGGACAAGGAAAGTTTTTTTAAAATTAATTGTTAGTAATCTGCTCTCAAAAAAATTAGCGATAGTAGTAAAATCATTTTGAACTGTGCTTTTTAATTGTTGCCAGTTATTTCCTTCATAGAAAATGGCTGTATCGTCCGCAAAACTTACAGTATTACCGTTAATTTCTTGAAAAAATAAATCATTCAAATAAATATTGAAAAGTGTAGGACCTAACACAGTTCCTTGGGGAACTCCGTATTTAATTACCATAGGATTATTTACATCTCCTGCAATCAAACATACAATCAAGTATTTTTACAAACACTAGCTGTTAGATTACATGGGACCAATATTTCACGAAAGGTGCGAGCACTCATTGATACAGGCTCACAAAGATCTTACATATTGAAACAAATGGCTTTAGATATTGGTTACAAAGTTTTGAAAACAGAAGAGCTGATACATGAATTATTTGGAGGTTTTCAATCTAATCCTGTTGCCCATAACTGTTTTAAAGCCATGTTACAGAATCTGCACAATAATTATACCTGTACTTTCGATGTCCTTGATCAAGAAGTCATTTGTGGCAACGTTTCATTTATTCGTAATGGTCCATGGATAAGTGAATTAAAAAACCTAGATATAGATGTATCTGATACTTGCGACGGTCCTATAGAAATTCTTATAGGCGCCGACGTTACGGGAAAGTTACTTACTGGCAGACGACACATTTTAGCAAGTGGTCTAATTGCTTTAGAAACCAAGTTAGGTTGGACATTAATGGGTAAAACTCCGACCAATGAAAACTATTGTCCTTCTTTAATCGTCCCTTCACTGTAAAGACACAACCGTCGCTGACCTATGGGAATTAGATATATTAGGCATAACTGATCCAGCTATCGAGAAAAGTAGAAAAGAAATAGAAGAGGCCGTATTACAACATTTCTTGGAAAATATTACTAGACTTAATGAAGGTCGATACGAAGTAAGTTTGCCGTGGTTATCAGATCATCCACCACTACTTAGTAATTTTTGTTTGACGAAGAAACGAATAGAAAATTTAAAGAAGAGGTTACAGAGAGAAGGATACTACCAAGATTACTGCCAGGTGTTTAAAGAATGGTTAGATAAGAAGATTATAAAAGAGGTCCCTATAGATGAATATAATATAGGAGCCCACTATTTGCCACACAGGCATGTAGTAAAATTAAGCGATGCAACAACTAAAATTAGGCCCGTCTTCGATGCTTCGGCAAAAATTTCCAAATCTTCACCTTCATTAAATGATTGTTTAGAAAGAGGCATCAACCTTATTGAGCTTATTCCTTCTATGCTTATTCGTTTTAGATTAAAGATAATAGGAGTTGTGGCTGATATTAGAAAGGCTTTTCTTCAAATAAGTCTTAACATTTTCGATAGAAACTATCTACGTTTTTTATGGTACAATGATCTAGATGAACTTGTATTTTATCGGCATGCGAGGGTTATGTTTGGCGCAACTTGCAGTCCCTTTTTACTTAAAGGAGCAACATATTCTTTTTCGATTTTAAATCAGTTGATTAATAGTTTTTATGTTGACAATTGCATCACCTGTCTTGATGATGTAGATAGTCTTCAAAATTTTATTAGAGAGTCCACTGAAGTGATGGCAGAAGGTCAATTTGATTTAAGGTTATGGAAAGACACGTTTGAAGCCCAGACGCAGGAAGATATTGAACATTTATTTCCAGTTTTAGGATTGAATTGGAACAAACAAATAGATATTTTATAATATAATATTTTAGAAAACGAAAATGGCTTCAAAACGTTTGAGAGAAGATTTGATTTAGGAAGAAAAATATCTGAATTTCCAATATTTTTACAAATGAGATTTCGTTGGCCATTTGTTTAGAAAATAAATACAAAAATGTTGAGAGTTGCAAAAAAACGATCATAAATTAGAAAATATTTGTCATGAATAGATTTGCAATAATTAATTGATACTAAACTGTAAGTGTAGTATTCTTTATAATAAATAATTTAACGTAATTAACATTCTTTAAGTTTATTTAGCAGAACATGAGAGTACAATCGATATTTAGATACTCTTCATTATCAGATTTTTAAATTTTCCACTGCGTTATTTGTTTGATATTGATGAAAGCACCACATAGTGGGTCGGATTTTAATTGCGTTTGAGCTAGTCGTTGCTAAGCATGGGCTTCTTATAAACATTTCCTATCTTTATGTCCTTTATCCCTGATTATGTCAACGAGATATACTAGACAAGATTTTCCAGGTTAATCCACTCAGAACCATTTACATTAGTCGTATAAAGGTAGCTGGGACAATACAGAGACCAAACGGGAGAACCTGGAATCTGCATAATCCGCTGCCAGTAAAAAAGGCTGTTTTGTTTCGATCGTCAGGATGTATTTTCACTTGCCAGTATCTGCTCTTCAAATCTAGCGAGGAAAATAATTTTTCACTTCATAAATTGTTCAGAGTGTTTAGAATGTCGTCTATTCGGAGGAGTGGATAGCTGTTTTTTGCGTTATCTGATTTAATTTTCTATAGTCTACACAGGAACGAGTAGATCCTTCTTTCTTAGTTACTAAGATCACAGGTGAGCATCAGGGCCCAGAAACTTATTCAATAGTATTTGCATCAATCATGTCCTGTGTACCAATAAAATATATGTTAAAATGATTTTTACGATTTTATTAATACTTCACAACTAATGTCATTCTTCCTTCAATCTACGTTTCCCCAGCTACCGAGTTGAGTTAAGATTAGACTAACATGTAATAGCTGCTACACTACCTCCCTTCTTAAAAAAACATTATAACATCACAACAATTATAAAATATAACAATTGATTAACTAAATAATAAATAATAATAATAATTAAGTGTTTTGGCAATCAATATTTATATCGAATAGTAGGCAGGTTTCAATCTATCAATGGAAATATTTGTCGGTTTATTTTTAAGGTTAACACAAAAAAACTTTTCGTTTCTTGAGATTACTTTAAAGGGACCATCATAAACAGGCTCTGCAAAAGTTTTACGGTTTTCGTTCTTTATAAAAACATGCGTAGAAGTTTTAAGATCTTTGGAGACAAAAATATGTTTACGTATGTTTTGCCTTGACGGTATAAATTTTAAATTACTCATAAACGATTTTAATTGATCTGCAAATAATGTGGAAGAACTCTCTGTAGAATTTTCAAAAAATTCACCAGGTAATTTAAGGGTAGATCCGTATAGAAGTTCTGCGGGTGTACATCCCAAATCTTCCTTCAGGGAATTACGTATACCTAATAAAACGAAGGGAAGCGCATCAAGCCATTGTCGTTTCGATTGACATTTTAGAGAGATTTTAATTTGTTTATTGAATCTCTCTACAATACCATTAGACATTGGATGATATTCGGTGGTACGAATTTTGCAAGAACCTATGAGATTTAACAGTTCTCTCCATAAGTTTGATTCGAATTGTTGTCCTCTATCGGTGGTTATCGTACTGGGAATTCCAAATCTAGATATCCAACCGGAAATAAATGTTCTTGCTACAGTTGCAGCTGAAATGTCGACCATTGGGAAAGCCTCTGGCCAGCGGGTAAATCTGTCGATACAAGTAAGTATGTATGAATATTCTTTACATTGAGGTAAGGGACCGATAATATCAATATGAATATTTTCAAAACGGTTGTTTGGACAACTAAATTCACCAAACTGTGATTTTGTATGCCTTGTAACCTTATGTTTTTGACAGTTGAGACAACATTTTACCCAGCTTTTAATATCATTATTAATATTCGGCCAAATATAACGGGATTTAATAAGGTGTTGTGTTGTTTTAATCCCCGGATGTGATAGGTTATGTAAAGTTTCAAAAATTACTTTTCTATATTCTTTTGTTACGTATGGTCTTGGCTTTCCTTGACTAACGTCACAAATAATAGATTTTGAGGAAAAGGGTAAGGTGAATTCTTTAAACAAAAGTGAAGTAGTATTTGCAGATATTAGATTCATAAGCTATGTATCACATTGTTGACTATCAGCTAATTTACCAAAGTCTATTTTCTCGTGAACTGCATAATCTATTGAGTTAATTTCAATTCTACTTAAAAAATCAGCTGCTTTATTATCTACGCCTTTGACGTATCTAATATCTGTTGTAAATGAAGCGATGTAATCTAAATGTCGAATTTCTCTGGGGTTATACTTTAGTGATGCTGAGGTAATCGCAGAAACTAAAGGTTTGTGGTCTGTTAAAATATGAAATGTTCTACCTTCGATAAAGTAACGGAAATGTTTAAGAGTTAAATACACTGCTAATAGTTCCCGTCCAAATGTACTATATCGAGATTCGACAGGAGTAAACTTTTTTGAAAAAAATGATAGTGGACACCAATTTGAATCAACTTTTTGCTGTAAAACGGCACCGACTGAAGAACCCGATGCGTCAACCATGATACTTGTTTCGGCATCTTGTATTGGAAAAATTAATAAGCACTGCTTTGATAGAGTTAGTTTAATTTCGTCAAATGCGTGTATAGTGGTTTCTTTCCACTCTATTATTTTATTTTCATCCGCTTTTGATTTCGATTCAGAAAGCAAAATATTTAAAGGACGTAAAATGTCTGCGCATTTTGGTATAAAGCGATGATAAAAATTAATCATACCTAGAAATTTCCTAAGTTCTTTAATAGTTTTCGGTCTTACAAAGTTATTTATGATATCTACTCTCGTTTGGGAAGGTTCGATTCCTTTTGCACTTATCCTGTGTCCTAGAAATGTTAATTCCGGTGAAGAAAATTCACATTTATCTATGTTAATCAAGATACCATACTTAACGAGCCTTTCAAAAAGTGTTTCTAAATGCTTGAAATGTTCTTTCACGTTTTTACTTGCTATCAGAATATCGTCAATGTAAACGAAACAAAAATCTAAGTCATTAGTAATCTCATGCATAAATCTCTGAAAGGTCTGAGCTGCGTTTCTTAACCCGAATGGCATTGTGACATATTCAAAAAGACCGAATGGAGTGCATATAGCAGTTTTTGGAATATCAGTAGGATTTACAGGAATTTGATGGTAGGCTCGAATAAGATCTATTTTCGAATATACTGAGGTGCCATGAAGTTGCGAAACAAAGTCATGTATATGAGGAATAGGATATCTGTCTGGTATAGTATTATTATTTAACGCTCTATAATCTCCACATGGTCGCCAACTTCCATTCGACTTTGAAACCATGTGAAGAGGTGAAGACCAATTGCTAGAAGAAGGTTTTATAATGCCTAGCTTTAATAGTTTCTCAAACTCCTGTTTCGCAATTTTAAGCTTTTCTGGTGGTAACCTACGGGGTTTAGAGTAAACTGGCGGACCTTTTGTCTCTATAAAATGCGAAGTGTTGTGTTTTACACCAGAAAAAGTATCTTGTGATGTAAGGTTAGGAAATTTTTTAAGTAAATGCTCAATACCTTGTGAAATTTTATGTGTTACCAATGTACATTTTAAAGTTTTTTTATTAGATTTAATTCCATTTATTGTTGACATTTCTATAGAACTAGTAAGTTTATAATTTTGCATGTCAACTAAAAAATTAAAGTTATTTAAAAAATCGGCTCCGAGTATCGGTTGTTTAACGTCTGCGACTATAAATTTCCATTGAAAGATTTTATTTAAACCAAAATCTAAAGACAACGGCCTATATCCATATGTGCATATTTTTGACTGATTTGCAGCTTGTAAATATGTATAAACTTGTTTATTTTTATAATCTACTGCATTGGGCGGCAAAACACTTACCTCACTTCCAGTATCAACTAAAAATAATTTGTTGGTTAAAAAGTCTTTGATAAAAAATAGACGACCAGCTAAATTCGTCGTCGTTATTCGCTGGTATTGTCGTTTTTTTCTTGCCAGTTACAAGGTAGTACGCACTTTCTTGCATTTCTTCCAAATTTGAAGTGGTACCAACAAAAAGTACCGTCGCCGCGATCTTTTTTAGGTGGACTGTGCTTAACCATTTGCTGAACCATTACTTTTAGCTCGTTAACCTCCAAAGAAAGATTTTTGAGCTCAGTATCTGATGTACTTTTGATGGAATTAACCTCTCTTATTTCAATAGCTTCTAGCATGTTGTCTGCTATATCGGCCAGTTTGTTAATTTCCATTGTTTCTTTGTGGGCTGTCAATGCGAGACGTATTTCAGAAGGTAACCGTTGTAGAAATAATTCCTTGAAAAGTGTTTTATCCTCTAAACCAGATCCTAGGAGTTGCTGCATATATCTTAAAATTTGAGAAGGTTTTCGATCACCGCATTCTGAGGTTGACAATAGAAATTGGACCTTTTTTGTATCAGAAAAAGTAAACCGTTTTGTTAATTCTTGTTTAAGATTTAAGTACGACTCATTATTTGGTGCTGTTAATAAAATATCCCGTACTTCTGTTGCAATTTCTGGAGTTAATGACGCTACTAAGTAGTTATATTTAGTTAGGGGATCGAATATGTTTCTTGTTAAAAAAATTGCTTCTACTTGAGCGAACCATAAATGTGGGTCCCGTGACCAAAATTCCGGTAGTTTCGGATTGGAACTTAAAACTGTCGGACTATATTCCTGTTGCTGCTGGCTGTTTAATGGACTTCTCTGGCGTTGTCTATTCGTAGGCATCTTTATTGTCGGGGTCACCAAATTGTACCAATAAAATATATGTTAAAATGATTTTTACGATTTTATTAATACTTCACAACTAATGTCATTCTTCCTTCAATCTACGTTTCCCCAGCTACCGAGTTGACTTAAGATTAGACTAACATGTAATAGCTGCTACATCCTGTATCATATTTGCTAATTCTTTCTGTTTAGAAAATGGGAGTCTTCTAGGTGCTTGCTGTATTGGCCTTTCATCGCCGGTATAAATTGTATGCTGTACAAGACTGGTAAATTTTCCTGTCTCGAAAACTTTACAGTTGGTATTGATTAATTCTAAACTTTTAAACTTTTCTAAATTCTTCGACTGTTAAATGGTCATAATTTTTAAATAGCCGTTTCACAAAGCTGGCGTCAACTAAATTACTTGTGGTAGCTTTCGCCGTAAAATCATCTTCTCATTTGATTATGTTTTCTACCGGTGTACAGAGCTCTATTTTTTTGTCCTTTCTTTTGTTTTAACGGTCTTCTAGATAATTGGCAACCCTTACAGGAATTAGTTGATCTACGTTAACGAGGCATCTAGCTACCAGAATTACTTCACTCAGAGATTCCTCACTTTTTCGTACGTTTACCTATAACAGTTACAAGGTGCAGGATACCAATAGCTAGCTTACTTTGTTGCAGTTTTGGCCCCGCAAAATTTATTTATTACTTTTTGAATTTTTGTGGATTTTTTTAGATTTTACCAATAATAGTGCCAATTTTTACACAATGACCTATTGTCGAACTACCGAAAGTGTGCGAAATATTTTGTTTATTTGCATCTGATGATAAGTATTAAGCGGATTTTAAATTATTAAAAAAGATAACTGTTCAGATGTAATTTTAAGACTTCTAATTCACTATTCAAATTATTTAGTAGAGTAGTCTGCATTTAATTTATATTTCTTTGGTGGATATACAGGGTGTCTGTAAAAGGTCTTTATAAAAACATACCACATATTCCTTAGACCAAAATTAGTCGATTTAAGTAAAATTACCTTTGTACAAAGTTGCTTCGTTTGGGCTCCAGAGGGCCTTGAAGTTACAATTTTTAAATCGTTTTTCCCATATAAATTTAAAACGGCATATGCGATTTTGCTGAAATTTGGTATATTGGTAGTTTTATGTGGCATAATAAATGGTATTAAAATTTTGTCCGATAATAATACAACTTGATTTTTTAAATAATTGCACCTTTAAAAATTCTACGTCAATGGAAGAAAAGGAGTTTGAGTATGAAATTTAGATTGCGCAACTCATTTACTTTAAAAAAGGTACTCTTAATAAGACTCGATTACTCTCATGGTTTTCGCTAAATTTCTATTTTAATAATTTAGAGTGTATAGGTTTCACAAAAATATTTATTTACAACATAATCAAAATAGAGATTTTACAAAAATTGTTCAAAATGTTCACCATTTTCACGTATACAAAGATTTATACGTCGAAGAAAATTAAAATGTATCCTTTCCATAACCTCTTCATCACCTCTAAGATTGTTTATTGCATCTTGAATACGTTGCCAGAGTTGTTCCTCATTTTCTACAGGTTCCCTGTAAACTGTGGATTTCAGATGTCCCCGTAAAAAGTAATCCATCGGCGTTAGGTCTGGAGAACGTGGTGGCCAGTTTACAGGTGCGTCATTACCTCTGCCTATCCATTTGTGTGGATATTGTTCATTCAAGTGGTTTCTAACGTTTAAAGAAAAATATGATGGAGCTCCATCTTGCATAAACCACATATCTCTCCGAAGTTGGAGAGGTAAATCTTCTAACAATTCTGGCAACGTATTTTGTAGAAAATCCAAATAATTTTCTCCAGTTAATCTTCGTGGAAGTATGACAGGACCAACAATGAAATTACCAATTATTCCAGCCCACACATTAATTTTGAATTCGTGCTGAAAATGGTTTACCTTTATTGCATGCGGATTTTCAACGGCATAAACATGTTCATTATAGGTATTAGTTATACCTCTTCTTGTAAAACCCGCTTCATCGGTAAAGAGAACCTTCTTGACAAAGTTTGGATCTCTTTCTCTTTGCATATTAACAAATCAACAAAAACCCAAACGAATTTGAGGATCATGGACTAATAATTCTTGTACTGGCTTCTTATGGTATGGATATAGCAATTGTTCTCTAAGCACTTTATTAAAGACACCTTTACTTACTCCTAGTTCCCTTCCAATTCGTCTGGTGCTTAATTCTGGATCTTCTTCAACACGTTCTAAAATGTCTTCTTCAACTTAAGGAATCCTTACAAAACGTTCTCTTCCATTATCAACAGTGTTGGGAGCAAAGGAACCGGTCTCCCGAAGACGTCTCTCAACAGCAGCAAGAGTTGTGTGGCTAGGTACACGACGATTTGGAAACCTTTCAGAGTACACCCTGACACTCTCTCGAGCATTTCCTTCACAAAATCCTAATGTCAGTAACATA
Source organism: Psylliodes chrysocephalus (assembly GCA_927349885.1). Classification (NCBI taxonomy): domain Eukaryota; kingdom Metazoa; phylum Arthropoda; class Insecta; order Coleoptera; family Chrysomelidae; genus Psylliodes; species Psylliodes chrysocephalus. The sequence goes on from OV651823.1 coordinate 40,846,292, forward strand.
TCGGTATATTCTGCATTGTTATATTGTACAGTCATATTAATAAACCACGCATTTGTTTTTTTAATTATTGAGTCAGATAGAACACTTTCAATCGTTAACAAGAGATTAGGTGTTAAAACTTGACAATATCTTTATTTAGATGAAACTATGGAAACCAACAATAAATGTTTTTGTATACGTATTGCAGGCAAATAATTAATATTCCTCAAAAAATCGTACATGGCAAGAATCGAGTATTTTTGTTAAAAGTCTCGATTAGAGGTGTTGAAGAAGATATAAAAAAAGTACATTTTTATGTTTTTCATCGTATAAAATTTTGTCCGATAATAATACATAGGCGTAGAACTTGATTTTTTAAATAATTGCACCTTTAAAAATTCTACGCCAATGGCAAAAAAGGGGTTTGAGTATGAAATTTGGATTGGGTACTCATTTACTACAAAAAAGTACCCTTGATAACACTCGATTTACTCTCATGGTTTTGACAAAGTTTGTATTTTAGTAAAATGCAAATTTCGTCAAAACCATGAGAGTAATCGAGTCTTATCAAGAGTACCTTTTTTAAAGTAAATGAGTTGCGCAATCTAAATTTCATACTCAAACTCCTTTTCTTCCATTGGCGTAGAATTTTTAAAGGTGCAATTATTTAAAAAATCAAGTTCTACGCCTATATAATCATTTTACCTTTTAATTATATTTTTGGCATTAAATTTTAAAATTTCTTCTTTCAATGGCAAACCTTTACAATATATTAAGCTCAAAAATAAAAGTAAATAGAAGTACAGATCGATAGAAATAGTTGAAGCTACCGATGTCTTATGCGTACTGAATTTAAGTCCGGCGATCTTACTTCATTCTGTTCGTTCGTGGCGATCGGCCTCTGCTTAGCTTTTCCTATTCCTGTCGATTTGTAGGTACCCAAAAATTTCTATCGAGTTTACCTAACCAAATTTTCATTTCAGCTACATTGTTTATCCATTTAAGGCCTTACTTTACTGCAACTAAAGAATTTGACCCGGTGTTAAATGAAACGATAACAGTAAGAATTCATGCACTTTCAACATGGTTTCCTTTTAACCAAACCAAACATTATTGGTTGGTTGTTATTTTTCAAACCTATTTTGAATATATATTTACTACTTCTATGATGACCGTTGACATATTTAATTTCAGGTGAGTAAGAATGCCTTTATTTTAAACATGCTAGTATGGTAATGTAAAAACTAATATACGACATTCGTATTCTAAACTTATTTATTTATATACTATCCAACCGTACAAACCGGTTACAGGTGGAATACATATCAAAAATAAAATAAAATTACATACATGGGTACATTGAATGCATCAAAAAGTAAACAATAAATTTACAAAAAAAAAACGAATTCGGACAATAATACAACTAAGTAAAACTAGAACTAGACACAGAAAAATTAAAATAAGATAAGACGTACTCGTATAAGATAAAACTAGGTAACCTAAACCTAAACAAATTTTTTATATCACCTTCTCTTCAATTGAAAATATCAATGTTTTGGGAGAGCATTAAAATTGATTTGCATTTGATAAAGTGGTGATTGTAATAAAATATTTGTTCGAGGTATGGGCAAAGAAAAAGATTTTTCGAAGTAATACAAAGAACCCGTAAACTTATCTGCGACAAAAGTTCGGCACAATTAATTTTGTTTAAAATTTTGAAGCAACTGATCCTGTGAATTTGAAATTGAGACTTTCAAGAATCGTTTCTGAACCTTTTCTAGGTTTGCAATATGAACATCATATTATATTGGGGACTACACTGCGCTTGCGTATTCGAGTTTGGATATAACCAGTGGACTAAATAATATATTGGATGTGTCTATAGGGGAGACCGGGGTTGGTTGTGCCAGTTTTTGTTAATTATTTTTTCTACTTTTTGTAAATTAAGTTACATGTTTTTCTTTAATTACCATTTATTTTATGATGTTTCTCAAACATAAAAACACAAAAACATTAAACTTAAGAGTAATATAAACAACGCTATTAATGAATAATGTAAGTAGGTTCAACTGTCACAACTAACCCCAACTTGGGGTTGCTTGTGACACTGCTGGGGTTAATTGTGACATGCTTCAAAAGTTCACTAATCATCATCAGAATCGCAATTCTGACATACAAAAAACGGATTGTTGTCAGTGCATGCTTCGTGAGCCCAGTACCGGCACCTAGTACATTGGATCCATATTTCTCTTGAACGTGAATTGAAGTACGGTTCTCCACATACTAGACAATAAGTGTCTGCTTCATCCTCAGAACTACATGGTGAAATCCTGTGGGCAGCCTGTTTCAATGACTTGCGCTTAGTTGTTGCTTTGGTCTTGCAAATATTTCTTTTAGTACCTGAGTCTCTTGCCTTTTTCTTCAATTCCTTTTCTTGTTTTTTTCTGTATTCCTCCTCCAATTGTTCTTTGTTGGGTGTGTCAGTCCAAATCGCCGTTCGACCACGTTTACGCCCTTTTCTAGTTCCCACTCGTTTCTCTGCTTTTGGATCAGAACGTAAATCTTGAGGTGAAAAATATGTTTTGCCAACATTTGATGGTCCAGGTAAATTCGTTTTATCCGACAGAATCTGATCTAAAGTACTCAGTTTTGGAGGTGAATTCATAATTATAGGTGATTGTCTGGGAGTTGATTGCTTATGTTTATAAGCTTCAGCTCCATCAGCTTGTTTGGGTTCATTTTCTTTATCATTTAGGACAATCTCTTGAGCTTCAGCTTCAGGTATTCCATCTTGGTCTGGGATGGTTTTTGATTCGGTTATAACTGGTTCTGTCATATTTTCTGGATTTGGCCTATCTGTAACAACTGCTGGCAAAAACTCATCTTCACCAAATATGTTTATTAAAAGGAAAAATTCCACTAACCCTGAAACCCGCTTGAATATTGTTCGGAGTTGCAGCTAGAGGTAACGCTTCTCTTGCAATATTTGAGATATCATATATAGTCATTGTTCTTCCTGCATGATTTCTCATCCAAGAATCAATAGTGCTGTTGATGTATTTTTTCAGCGGGCCATATACAGACCGATCTAACGGCTGCATTTTGTGCGAGCAGTGAGGGGGCAAAGTAATCACGACCACACCACTTTCTTTGCAAAAACTTATACCGTTTAACGACAGATGCGACTCGTGATTATCGAGAATCAGTAAGACTGGTTTCTCTTTTGATGAACGTGTATGCTTGGCAAAATGCTTCAGAAATATATAAAATTCATTTTCGGTCATCCACCCCGATGGATTTGCAGCTCCAATACAACCTGGTGGGCCATTGTTCACAAAATGTTCTCTGTAATTCTTCGGGGGAAAATAAATATGGGGGGAACTGAATTTCAGCTAGCGCTGATGGCGAAACAAAAAGTTACTAATGTACCTCTCTCCGCAGATGTGACATAACCAACTTGTTTCACACCCTTTCTAGCTATTATTCGATCGGGTTTCTGGACGGTAGTTATGCCCATCTCATCAACGTTATAAATGTCTTGGGCTTCAAATTTATAACGATCCAAAACTTCTTCAAGTAGCGAGAAAAAAGCATTGACATTGTTTTTGTTAAAACTTGTGGCTCTGCTAAGACTTGTTGCCTCAGGAGTCCTCAGAGACAAAGCTGTATGACGTTTCAGAAATGCAGTGAGCCAATCCGAAGAAGCCATTTGGTTTTGAATCCAATTTTGACGAACCTCTATTTTGTTTTTAACTGAGAACTCATATGCTAATCGCCGTACTTCTTTCGTCGATAGCCCAAAATACAACTTAGATTGTTGGATAAGGTATTCAGCTAAATCGTTTTCCATGCAATCTGGAAGAAACTGCCTATTTCGTTTGTATCCTACTTGAACAGGTGCATGGTTATCTGAAAAAAATATGGCTTTAGACAAGGTTTACATTCAATTAAATAAAATAAGCTTACCTTCAATGTTCCTTTTTCGTTTGCAAAATCTTTGTAGCGTCATACGGTTTATTTGAAACTCAGCAGCCACTGAACGAAGAGATCTATTGTTAATTAACACCTCAACAGATGCCCGTTCAAAAACTTCTAAGGGCGTTTTTCCCCTTTCCGTTTTGCGTTTATACGTTCTCATTATTATTTTTCTATAAAAAAACAATATGAACAGTTAGTGAAAATAACATTAAAAAACCTCGCTAAAAACAGGCATTATTTTTCAAACTCAAGGAGAAATAAGAATTTCACAATAAACATATTATTAAATATTATTTTTATAAAAGTAAGTAGGTACCTATATGTTTTTAGTTAACAATAAAATATTTTATTCGGCGGCAGTTTGATACGGGGCAAGTTGTGACAGTCACAAATTACCCCATGTCGAATGTCACAACCAACCCCCAGACGACATGTTTGTATTTTTTTCTGTTTGTTGCCACGAGAAGATTAAAATTAATAAAATACGCAAGAACAGAAGAATGCACATACCTTGATGATTTTTTTCGCATAGGAATAGTAACAAATAGGCGTAAGACACCTCGTGTATAAATCTTTGATTGAAGGCTACAATATTTACTTTACACCGCTAGAAACACACTATTACACACAGCAGACGGTGACGTGCAGCCCCGGTAACCAAAACTATACCGAAGTGAAGAGAGCGAGACGCTGTTTATTCAACCACTGACCGTACGCTGTTGCTATTGCTACTATGACAGAATTCGCCTCTGTCACAACTTACCCCTGTCACAACCAACCCCGGTTTCCCCTACTTCTGAAATCACTCATATTTCTGAGAATAAGTCAAAGAATTCGAAAGGCAGAAGCAATTACGTCGTTAATGTATGGAAAAAAAACCTAACTTCGGGTCAAAAGTAACTCCCAAGTCCTTAATATAATTTGATCTGTTTTAACGCGTAGAACCAATTACGTAGTCATAGTGGATTCAATTTTTTTACGTGTGTATGTCATCGTAAAAGAAAATCAAAGTATGTGATGTCATCACATTACGTTTTTGCGCGTTTAGTCTAGACCGTTAGAATTACACCAGTTTTAAATCAGCTTAATGTTGTTTTGTAATACTAAGCAGTCATTTAGATTATTTATTTTTTACTTACAATCATCCGCGTCATTATTAAAAATATTAAAAAATAACGGTCCCTTAGTGGAACCTTTTGGAGTATTGTGGAAAATAATCGGTTTTAGAGCATTTTACTTTAACCACAGAAGAAAGAACAATACAGAAAAGAAAGTAATGGTCGGAACTTTGAAGTTGAAGGGATAGAAATATTTGACCTTGAGTTCCACCACAGAGATACTCTGAGAAAACGTAACTATTCACAGTACACGCGAACGTAGCTATTCACTGAACCTACACTGCGAAAACTACATTTCTCTTTTAGAGAATTATGTGTCATATTTTATGAAAATTTGCATTAATGAATTTTAACTATTCTTGATTTAAGTAAAATATTTTTCAATTTGTAGCACTTCCGACAGAGGTTTCCAAAAGTGAAAATTATAAAGCTTTAAACAACAGTTTATTTTACCCTGTCATAATGAACTATTAATGTTGTGCCACAAATCTTACTAGTCATTTATGATCCATAAGTATAAATCAATTGGGATAACTGTTAAAAAATCATTAGCTAAAGCGTATTTTAGGGATTTTATAAATAAAAACAAAAGAAAATAAAAAACGTATATTTATGTAATTGATAAGTTTACAATCTATGCATGTATTTTATTAAAATAGAATTTTTGAATGGAATTATTTTAAGATTCTTTTTTATTACATATGCAATAAGGATACTTATTATTAATAATAATAATTTATCAATAAAACTAAAAATGAAATTAAAAAACAATAGTGAAACAAATATATACCTGATAGTACATACATATATTATAAAAAACTATAAAAAAAAACAGTTGAGAAACTATGTACTCAAATTACGTACGTGTTTAATTAGACTTATATTGTATAAAAAAGGATCACACACCTATGACATATTTTGTTAAAGCTATTACTTAGTATTCATAATCTTTTTAAGTGTATGAAAATTAAAATAATTAAAATTGTTTACACACATTTATAGAGCAAGCCTAATTTATAATACATAGCTTTATTAAAATAGCTACATCCTAATATACAACTATGTAATAAGCTCTGCGAAATTACAATATCTGCAAAGGATTTTTTTAAAAATTGCTTGCACATAGCATGAAAATCTTTCAATGTATATTCGGAGGCTGGATTTTTCTTTTTTTTTGCAACAAACAAACGTTTCCTTAACGTTGCTATCTTCAGTCGCAGTCTCTGCTTTCTTGGAGTGTTTGATGATAATACACTACTCGTTTGCATTTGTGCAGAGGAACAGATGGTTGACTATGAACTTGTTCAATAGATTCTATTTCTGCTGAAGTTGACGGTAAACATAAGTTGTCTATGCCTTTTTCGCCTTGAATAACAAATTCCTCTAAAAAAGAAGAAAGAAATAACAAATTTTTATCAGATCAACTAGTTTTAAGAAGGTGCATCATTTGTCAGAATTAAATGTTTAAGTCACACTTTTTAGCCAGATGAAATTTAAAATAATTTCATAAAATGTGATTATATTTCTGTGCCTAGAAGGTAAACTGCTCATTCTAGTCAACTGTTTAGTACAGCAGATTGAATTTTGTTAAATTATTAAATTTCAACTAGATATGCATTTAGACACCCCATTTATTGTCACAATATTTGTATTTTTTACTGACCTAACTGATAAAACTACTTTATTTTAATTTGCATAAGTTGTTGTATGTCGACATAGTACAGTTTACCTCCGAGGCAGTTCTATAAAATGGAATGTATGGGTTGGGTTTATATTTATATTTTTTATATCTTGAATGTTTATAAAATAATAATGATATTCTAAGATTATTAGTACTTATCATTTTATTTTTTAAACTACTAAATGTAATGTAAAAAGATAAGTGAAACAGGTAGCAAACCTTTTGTAACATTTAACTATACATTTTATTTATTCACCTTGCAGAACTGTGACTCTTTTCATAGGTTCTGAGTGAGGAAATACTGATGGAAATGCATTTGCAACTAATCGATTTTTTGCTCCTGACTGATAAAACGAATTTATCCTGGAAGTGCAGTTCACAAATTTTGTAATGATTACTTAAGTATTCAACACTCTTTCTCAATAAGTCCTTTCTATTTGCTGCCTGAAGCCACAATTTAAGTCTGAAAAATACATACAATCATTGTACTACAATATTATGTAAAGGTCAATTCCTATTTCACACTCAATGTTTCATACATACCTCACTGGATCTTTCACAACGGTGAACAATCCTTCTTTGTCACCTGTTCTTGAGGTACATCTACGATAAATACAAGTATACCCTCCTCCTCTTTGACGCGGCATTGTTTATAAATATAATCTTAATAACGTACAATAAAGTCTTAAATGAACACTCCACAATTAAAAACAGCAACAAAAACTAAAGATTAACCACTAACAAAATGTAAAAGTTATTAGAATATTCGCTAAAACCAACCAAAAATCAAAAGAAGACAGGCAAAAAATATTGACAGCGACAGCAGTGACAGCTTCGTTCATGTGCTACAAAAGTGTGCACTGTTGCACTTCGAACAAGTAACAAATCTACGGTTCACTTTTGACAATGCTCCACCATGAAGAAGGTGTGGCTTCGGTTGCTAGGTTCCTGTTTTAGCCCTATGTTTCTTTTCTGTATCGTACTTTATCCTGTGCTTTAACATACTGCCATCTGTCATATAAGTACGATGAAAATAATGTGTGCAGGTCATGCGAAATAGACACTGAATTCAGCATTTTAAATAAAATTTTAGCGTTAATACGATCAAAGGAAAAATCATTGTAAATGACGTCCACCTGTACATTTGTATTCCAATACCTCACTAAAAAATTGTGTCGCCTAGATTAGGTTGGTTTCTGTCGACCTACCACTGACAAAGTCATTATGTAATTAGCGAAATGAGTATAAAGTTTTCGCAGGGACCGTGCGTCATGACTTTAACGCTAACTGGTGACAAAAATGTGAACTTTATGGGGGGTATTTATTAATGTTTTATACGGCATTTATTGTTTAATAATTATTAATTAAAAAAAGTCGAATTATTTTCGTAGTATCATTATCGAAAAAACATGTTGCATTTGTGGATGTACAAACACATCACTTTGGAAACCTGGATTTCATCGATAGTAAAGAAATTTTATAAATTTCCACAGAGCACAACAATTAATGTCTCACACCCAATGATATACATAATTACAAAGATTGCTTATCCATATGTAAATCAGACGACGAAAAGCGTATTTCACTGGGCAAAGTTTTCTTTTTATCTAGCTTGTATCAATTTTGAGCACTTAGTTGTAAAGAAATAATTTACAGAACCGGTTTAGAAATTAGAATCTTTAGTGTTTTCTTGTCATTAAGATTTTTACATATTTAAATGATCATTTTATATAAATATAATTTTACAGATAATGGTTTATTCTGTTGATTAAAACTAATGTAGAATGTTATTATGAAATAAGAATGTCCAATTTGACAAAAATATCATGGCCCTCTTTACAATTTATCAACTATTTCTCATTTATTATTAAAATAAACAAATCATAAATAATACATTGCAATTACTGTCAAAAGAGATTGCAACAAACTTTAAAATATTAAAAATCCAGTGATTTTTTGTAAATTTTTTTAGTGACATTACCATTAAACATTATTCAGAATAATAGATAAGTGTCCAATTACAACTCTTACCAAAGTTGTTTATACCTCATATCAATGTTTTTTTTTTTATTTATTTGGTGTCATCGGCATCAACTACTACGGTTATTAGCCTCGTGTTCTGTGTAGGCTTTGTTACTGTTTCCCAGCGCCACTTTAGGAACAGCACTGTTAATTACAACCCAACAGTGAATGGTCGAGTGGGGAATCCTACCAAGGCACCAGAATTAATTTTAAATAATTAAATTAAATAAAAAAATCCCGGCCGTTTACATTACCTTTTCAAAATTGTATTACATATTGCAATTATGTATTTTATGTAGCATTATTTCTGAAATGAGAGTAGTCTAAAATTATTTATATCCATCTGTTATAAAAATTGTTTAGATCTCTTAATATTATTTAACTACATGGAAAGTCAACTTTCCAAATACATAATAACATGTCTTGAAGTAAAACTGTAATTATTTACTTTTTCTAAAGATTAAAATGCTGAAATTTTATTTTAAAACAAATTTGGGCTTGAACGGCTCTATTTAGTGAGCACTAGGAAAGGCACATTGCAACCCGCTTTTCATAATTTTTTTATAGATGGGTGAGCAATCTATAATATGTATCATTGGACACCTCATAAACGTCAGTGGATGAATGACATTTCGTCTAACATAAAGCCTCAGATAAACAAATGAAAAATAGATGCCTAACGGGCGCCGTTTAACACAGGCTTTGTTTGAAGCCAGTATCTACAAACTTTTGACAGCTGTGGTACTGTGGTCTACATGGGCGTATCAAGTAGTTTTTTCATCGGAATCTGAAGGATTATTTTGTAACGGACGGATTTAAAGAAAAATGCAAATCAAACATAAAATTTTATTTTACAAAAAGTAAACTACGCTATTTTTTAATGAAATTATAAGGAAATAACACGTAATATAATAGCTTTCTATGTGTTCTAACTTAACTCTTTGGTAGGTAGCGATATTTGAGTTCGTGTGTAGATTGCGAAATACAAAAATAATAAAAATAGGGATAAAGTCCATTTTTCGGCGCAATCTATTAGGTTAGGGCATATTATATGTTAAAATTGAAGTCTTCCTTCTGGCATTTTGACAATATGGATACAATAAGTCTAAGTATAATTACATTAAAGTTTATTAATACTACAGCAGGTTAGGGTAACCATACATACAGCATTTCGCTATATTTGCTGCGTTTGAAAAGTAACCTCTTTTTACTCAAAGCCGTTCTTTTTTATATCTGTGGCTTCTCGATAAGATCTGCTCCGTGGTCTTTTAATGCAGAGCTGGTACGTCTAGTAAGATCTATTTACTCCGAATTAAATTTAAGAGAGAAATATTAATAAAAAAACTTCAGACAGAAATTATAACATGGTTTATTTTTTAGTAAAAGCAAAATATCACAGCTAAAAATTCACTTTACTTTGCAACAAACACCACTATACGAGAGATCAAATTTGATTTAAAAGAAAGGTTTAAGTTTATTACTTTAATGAAAACCGAAAACAACCAAATCCATAGCGTCTTTTATTTCACATAATTTCGATGATCATGTGGCTAAAACATCTAGCTCTACTCCGCTCCAGGAGGTACTTTTTAAACGTAGAAATTGTACAACCCTTTTTACTGAAATGTAACAAATAAGACAAAAGCGTAATACATATGACTTCTCTGTTGTATTAATCTAAAAAAATAGGTCCACCGGTCCTCGACGTGATTTCTCTGTGAATGGTATCTTTGGAAACTTAAAAAAAAAGTCTTCACCTCACCAAAGTTCATCATCAATGTTGTATTATCCAGCATTGGGCTAAACTAAACATGGTCACCCTACAGTAGGTATACCTATATACTGTTGATTTATGTTTATTCAGAACAAGTTTGATAAACAAGCATACTATTCAATCATTTTCACAAAATCATGTTGAAAAGTTTAGCTAAAAGTAGCTGGTTTACCCTGTTAAATGCCTTGAAAAACTCCATCACTCTCAGTAGGTGATTTGTTAAATAAAATACTAAAAAGATGTCATATGATGTATACCAGATTAACGAAAATAAATTCAGAAATACCATGAGGGCAAAAACTTAAGCTTTTACGGAGAATTTAAAGTTTTCGAAAACATTTATGTTTCGTATCAATATCACATTTATTATTAAAAACATAAAAACTATTTATTGATTTGATGAGTAAGATAAAATGGAGTGGTTTTACCGTGCAGTTCTAGCCTATGAAGATCTAAACATTAAAAATGTTAATACATACGATTTTATAAGTATAAGTATAATCACAGGAATTAAAGAATTTAATATAACAATAGCAGTGAGTTATTAATATAATCAATTGTATGAATTAAACTTTTATAGGAAATAGAGGAAATACAGGGATTTCTTAAAAAAATATAGAAATCAACTAACTAAAATAAATAGTGTATACAAAACATGATTCTAAAAACAATAATATTAATAAACGGAAAAAGGTATAGGGCGAAGGTCATCAAGGTAGTAATAGTGGACATTTCCCGAAAAAGAAAAATTACAAAAAAAGGGAATGTGAACAGTAGTCACGTGTTTCTGACTATTGGTCTTCATCAGTACGGTGGCAATACTAACACAACTATAGGAAAGTAGCATTTCAAGAAAATTGCTGTTAAAATTAACTGTGTATGTTTACATAAAGTAGCAAAATAATATTAATTAATACGCCTTAAATTTGGAATAGAATACAATGTCTGGTGAAGTTGTATTTGAATTTTGTATCTTAACTCAAAATTGCGATTTTTTTTGAGTGGCTTTGGGTATTGTGTATTGATGGTGCGATATATTCTTTTTTTTATTAGGTACATAACGTAGTATCTACATTAGTATTGAAACATTAATATATCAATACTTAAATTAAAAAAATTACACAATGGTGTCTGGTGCCGCCTATGTGTTTTATTTACTTACCAATGAAAGGAGGTAGAACCACCCAAAATGTATCTTTTAGAACAAATAATACACTTCTTAGTCATTTTTACCCTTAAAACTAATAAATATCGTTTAAAAAACACACTAGAAACTGAAAAACTTTAATAAGGCGTTCTGGGAATATAATAAAACAGAAATTTTAAAATCAAAATTGACAATTCCCAACTGCTTGTTGACAGTTGTGAGAAAATTTTGGCGCTGCTATTTAAAATAGACGAATCACATCGAAGACCATGGAGAAAGAGAAAGTAATAGATAAAACGGTTCATACTGGATTCAAATAAATCCAGACCGTTAGGCATCTATTATTCATTTGTTTATCTGAGCATAAAGCTAAAAAGATTTATTATTATTATCAATCTTTTTTATTAATTTACATTTTTTAAATGTTATTGTAATACTTTTAAATTCAGTGTTACTAAATATCGATATTTTGACATTGGATACACTTGTTTAAGGTACAATTTTACAATTTATTGTCACTTAGCCATTTAAATCTTTTTGCTTAAAATGTATATACATGGTCAGATTTTAATAATGTTTCACATTTTACGTCATTTTGACCATATACACGATTGTTTGGTACGGGCCGGTATCCATTTTTAACTATATTTAATATTTAAAAAAATATCCTTTAATATTTACTTGCAATGTTTACCCCATTTAATTCTAAAATTAAACACTAGAGAGGGCTAACTTCGGCAGTAGTGCTGCCTCTATATTTCACGCACGGTCCCTATACATATTTTAAAAATTTTACTAAAATTACATATAACTGCAGTGGGTCGGTAGTTCTCGATTAATGCTCTATTTTTTTTAATGGCATTCGAGTATGTACTCACATAGCTAGATACACGAATTGAGTTTGTCGACTAATATCTTAACCTATAAAATCAATGAAGATGAGCTATGCGTTCACCTCATTGATTATAAGGCTAAAGGTCGAAAAAGATGCTAAAGCGGAGTCCAGTGAAGACTCCTTGATAAAAGACCCTCTCCCCCCCCTCCCAATTTAAGCCAACAGTGAAAGACGTCGAGCCAAAAAAAAAGGCAATTAATGACCTTCAGCAAGAAAACTCCGAGGAGCCACAAGAGACCACCCCCTCCTTTAAAAATCTAAATGGTTCAATTTTTAGCTTTCCCAGCAACCAACAACCTAGGACAGCAATTTACAGTCCTAGGAAATACAAAGTTCACTCAATAGCACACCTTTCCTCCTCCGCTTTTTCTGTAGTTAGGATGGAAAAGCGAAAAAGAACGTTAATCCTGGCATCTGCATACCTCCCCGACGCAATTACGCCACCACCCAGCAAATAGATGGAGGATCTGATTGAATACTGCCTGGAACAAAAGTTTGAGCTAATAATAGGTTGCGACTCAAACACTCATCACTTCAGCTGGGGCAGTAAGGATAACAACGCCAGAGGTGAGACACTTTATGATTTATCAAAAATCTTTATATTTTAAATAAAGATACCACACCAACATTTTTAAACTCTCGCAGTCAAATACTAATAGATATCACTTTAAACACAGCTGAGTCATTCTCACCAAATTGTGCAATATGAAGTTATGTATATACAAAAAAAAAAAATCTTAATTTTCCTGAATTTTTCAAGTTAATCTTTAAAGAGCCCATGTTACTCTTACGATAGGGTGAAGGGTTAAGCTTAATGATCTATACTTTAACAAATATGGCCAATAATAAAAAACAGAATTAACGGAAGTGACACATTTTAATGGAGGTGAAGTTTTCTTTTAAATACAGCTAACACAAAGGTCATTCTCTTAGACGCTAATTACAGAAATAATAAATATACATAATCCAATACAAAAACAACAAAAAAATAAAGCCCTGAGATAAAACTTAAAACAAAAACTAACGAATATGTTTATCATATGGTAAATGTTTAAACATATTGTTGCCTATTATTCACAACAGGTTTCTTATGTAATATATGTATGATTTCTTGTTTCAAAATAGACGACATGTCTTCTTTTTCAGGAAAAGCATACTTATTATTTCCACATTTTTTTAGAAACTTTACGCAATACTCTGTTTTAGAATATATTTCATGCACAAGACCTTTTTTGCCTTCAACCTTTAGCTTAACAACGACATAATCATTGACTTCTACATATTGTTTATTATATAATTCTTCATTTGTTTTTGGGGGTTCGTCTTCTTCGCTTGAACTTTCACTACTATATATGTCTGAATACGTCAAACGCTGACCACTTGTTATTCGTTCTCGAGACGTGGATGGAGCTGAATAAATAAGTTAAGAAATATACTGTTTATATATACAAGTAAATAATAGGTTTATGGCACCCTATCGAGAGCATATAGTTATAGTGATTCCCAATCCATAATGAGGACATTCAATGTTTACATTGCAACCAACACAGGTAAGTGTTCTAGCGTACATGATATCTGGTTTATGCTTATGCCAAGCCAATTCTCTGATGGCCATAGTCCCTTTAAAAGGTTTAAGATTTTCTGGTAATAGAGAGTTCATCTCAGAAATTCTTTGCGATGCTATAGGAATGCATTTAATTCCACGACAATTTTCGGTAAGCTCTTTAAGGAATATATCAAAATTCGGTATGTCTTTACCATGGGCCACCAACCTGTCTGCCATTCTTTTAAGGCAACCACCCACACCATCTGGTGCACCTTTGCCGTGACCTGGTTCTGAATAGTGCCATCTTAATTGTTCGGCTCCGACTGCATTGGAAATATATTTGGCCATAAAGAAAAACATCTTTTTATTTTTATACTGGGTACTATGCCCGTCGCTCAAAAAATTGATTGTTCTTAAATTTGGAACGAGATGCTGAACTTCATCGAAAACGGGTTGTAAATGTGCACAAATGACCGACGGATCATGTCTAAGATTCTCAGACATAGTGCAAAGGGACACGTTTTTCATGTCAGGTGCATCTTTTGTTTTATAATAAATAATTACTGTATGCATACTAATCTGCTGCTTGGACCCTCCAAAATGGGCGGATTGTATTTCTTTTCCATATTTGCAGCCGTAATTTTCCGAAAAATCGATGTGTATAAGAACCTCATCAACAGCAAGTTGCTTTTTTATAACGTCAATTGCATAGTATTGGTACACTATATTTTGAGTATGTTTCAGAAAGCTAGGAACTAATTTTTTAAAGTGATTAACGGCTTCCTCCTTCTTACATTCTACTTTTTCTTTAATTGTCTTCTGACACATCTTTGTCTCTCCTTTAATACTTATTTCTACTTTTTTAGTGATCCACTTTTCGTAACTAATAACTTCCTCTTTGTTAAAATCTAAAATCTTTATTTCATTTCCCAAACAATCTTTGCAAACTCTTAATAAATAATTTTCATTTCTCACATCACAACAAATCTCTTTAATTACATTTGTAGGCATACCAGATACTAAAATTTTTGACGATTTTAATTTAGTTGTTAATAATTCAAAGTTATCATGTAATATACACAAACATGTTTCTCTTTTTTGAGCTGTAGGAAAAACAACCCAAAAAGGTCGAAGTTTGCAGAAACTGGAATAACTTATAGTAATTCTTGGATAGGTCTTTTTAAAATCTTCATAGATATTTTTTAAACTGTCATTTAGGTACCTCTTCTGTTTTTTTGCTTTCCGAAATGTAATAGTGTCCTTTTTGCCAGGACACATTCTGCTGATTTTATCATCTTCAAAGAATGTTTGAATTTTTTGTTTAATTTTGAACAGAACAGCTTTTCTTTCATTAGAGGCCCTTCTGGAATCCATTCCTCTTCTAGAAGTAATTTGACCCAACAAATTTTTAAACTTGTACTTTTTTATTACTTTTCCTGTAATATTATTGAGAAAATTTCTTTTCTCAATACCTTTCTTTTGTTCCTTAAAATTAATTTTTATTTGTTCTTTCAGTGCTTCTCCGGCGAGTACATTTCTTTTAACTTCTGGCGTTACTTGTTGTTTAAAAAGCATCTTTTTCACTTTCTTGTTGGGGGTATCAGGATCTTGCTTTGCCTTTCGACTTAACCTTTTTTTATATTTTCTAACTCGTTTATCTGATTTTCGCAACTTTTCTTCTAGAACCTTGATTTTTTTCTTAAGTTCATCTCTATTTCTCCTTTGGATTCTCTTTCCTGAAACAGATTGCCTGGATGGCCCTGCAACATCTCTACCATGGTCAAATAATATCGGAGTCCCAGGTGGAGTATATTCTTCAAGATGTCTTTGTATTCTTTCATTTCCTTTTTTTCGTTCGTAACACCGTTTGCTCCTTTCTCTCCATTTTTTCCGAATACTTCTTTGTTCTCTATCACTTAGCTCATTTATAGTTTTTATTTTTCCGGCTTTTTTCTAGCATTATATCTCTCTCTTTCTTTACGTTTCTGCTCTTCATATAAGATAGGGTCGTTCTTTATTCTTTGCCTTAATTTTCTCATACACTCTTTAGATCTTTGATTCTGGATATTATTCTTCTTAACCCTAGCCATGTTGATTTGCTGTGAACAAATAAAAAATCTCACTTTCGTTACGCTGTCTCATCTCCGTTAACTATCCACTTAACTTAACTTAACGGAAAAGAGATTAACGGAGGTGAATATAATTTCATATTTCCCACCTAAAATTCTTAACAAGAATGATTATTCTTGATTTTACTTCTTACATCTTACACTAGTTGTACATGCAAATAAATGCCAAGATTTAAAAAAAATTACACAATTACATACCTGTTTATTGGCATTAACTTGGGTGAAAATTCAAGCTTTACATTTGCACAAACTAGCAATGATTTTAGAAAAAAACACTACCTAAATTGCTGTACACTCACAGACGGCCATGACACGACTAAACTAAAGTAACAGCTGAGCAAAAGACGGGTAGTAGCAACAATGTTGCCATATTTATATTTTAGTGAATTTTACTGAAGTACTAACGGAGATGAGCATATTTTTGTAGACAAGCAAATACAGTCGTTTAAAAACCAATACAAAGTATAAACACTCAAATATTTGTTGCAGGGCAGGTCATTTTGAGTTTTCATTCATGTAAAACTATATACCATAAAGTTTTTGTTTTACGTAATCATCTAATGTAGGATCATAAATCGGCGCATCACTGAGGTGACAATTAACAAACGTGAAACCTCACGTCCTGTTAAGCAAATTAAAAATATTTAAAAAACATATAATATGTTAAAAAATGTATACTTTGATTCAAAAACTAATATATTTTATGCACAGAACAAGAAAATATATATTTTTAAATTTCTTTAAGATTATTAGGAGTGTGACATCTGTTTGCACAATTTGGTGAGAATGACCCAGCTGGTAACTATAAATCAACTGTTAACTGGCAAGTGTCCGATAACATTTCGATGTCAGCCCACCGCTGGTAAACATTCAAAATAAACTTGATGTTGCCGACTTCCACGCTATCTTGGAACCCTAGGAAGACGGACAGGGCAACCTATGCCCACCTTCTCCAAGAGGCTCTAAGAGAGATGGAGGCCGAAACATCAAACAATAATACTGCTTTGGAAAAGTACACGAACACTATCCAAAACACAATAAACAATGCCTTTAAGAAATCCTGTCCTCTGAGGCTGGTACAACGTACAACACGATCAGACGACTACCTCATGGTGGTGTCACGAGTTGGATCACCTCAGGCAGATGGCTAGGAAAACTTTTAATAAGGCAAGAACCACAAAACTCAAAGAGGACTGGGATACTTACAACTTCAGAGAATACAAAAAAATCGTCTGACAAAAACAGAGAGATGCATGGAGATTCTACTGGGAAGAAATCGAAGATTTCCCGCAGGTAGCGAGGCTTCAGAAAGCTCTCACAAAATATTCACACCGAAGCATTGGTGCGCTAATCAAAGAGGATGGCATGAAAACTTGCCAACCTTGAAGGTAGCATCAAACTTCTGCTGTCAACACACTTCCCTAACTCAGTCATCACAGACGTGACGGACTGGGCAGATGAAAAATACAATTCATCTGTCTATGATTGGCAAACTACCGAACACATTGTAGACGATGAAAAAATTAAATGGACAATATCCAGCTCCTCTCCATTTAAATCGCCAGGACTTAACGGTATCTATCCAGCCCTACACCGCACCTGGTGGATATATTCAGATCCTCGTTGGCTCTGAGGTATATCCCTCAAAAAATAGAGAGAGGTAAAAGTGGTATTTATACCCAAACCTGGAAGGATGATTTACACTGTCCCAAAAACCTACCGACCAATTATTCTGACGTCGTTTTCCATGAAGACATTGGAAAGGGTATGCGAAAGGTACATAAGAGATTCGGCGATTACAACAACACCACTATACTCAAACCAACATGCATACACCCCATGCAGATCTACTGATTTAGCCCTTAATCTAGTTGCTGGCCGGATATAAAGATCCCTGGATAATAAGGAGTCCGCCTTGGGTGTTTTCATAGATATAGAAGGTGCTTTTGATAAAACCACCTTCTTAGAGATAATACACTCACTAATCAACAGGAATGTTACACAAATGGTTAGTGGATGGATACTTATCATGCTTTCGAAGCCAGCAGTAAACATAAGTGTAGAAGATGTAAATATAAGAGGTTTGGTTGTGATGTAGAATCTGGTGAGGCGAGACGTCGCTTTTGGCAGGAGGCGCTCGATACGCTCCCACTGCTTCAAGCGAACTTGGACTCCATATCACCGAGATATATCTTCCATAAGCCATATAAAGTTATAATAGAACAAATAGAAAAGCCGGAAGTGGCAGGTACGATTCATATCTATACAGACGGTTCCAAAACAAAACAAGGCCCAGGATGTAGAAAATACTCCAGATTCTTAAACCTAAATATAAAATGGGATGTGAGCAATAGTGCTAGTTTAGTTCAAACAGAGCTAACGGGATTCAGGGTGATTTTATTGCACTGGGGGAAGTAGACCTCGGAGTAGAAAGGACTATTTCCATTTTAAAAAATTGGAATAATTTTAGAAACTTTCCATTTATTAGGGAATGTGCTTGTGCGAATAATAATATTAAATATTTGACATAACGGAGTCGATAGTACATAAGCTATATTGATAAGGAAGATAACAGCAGGTTCTAATAAAATCTTAGATACGCCACTGGTATAATGTAAATGGGTCTCAGTGAGAATTATGTAGCTTATAAAGATTTTATACATTCCCATATTTTTTTCCATAAACAAATTAACAGTAACATATTAAAAAATTGTATCCAATATCTTGGTCATTTTGGCAGCTGATAGAAACTTTTCAACACACGATTATTATCCATAAATGTCCCTGAAATTCAAATGTTCAATAAAAAAGGGGGTTTCTATTTAAAAAGTAAAAATAAATTTTGATTTTCTGTTATTTCCGAAAAACCGAAAGTAAGCTATTTCGTCGCAGACCAATTGAATCCAGTATAGGACAGTATTTGTTCCAAGCTTTTCGATGTTTGGGGAAACCACTCCAATATCAACACCTCCACACACGAATCGCGACAAATGTTCGATATCCAATCAATCGTTAAAACGAAAATTGACACGTTCGATACGCGACAACTTGGATATCCTACTGACTGCGCCACAAATATTTTCTGATCTCGAAATTCGTTTTTTAAAAAAATATTTTAAAATTTTACAAGTTTTATTTCATCTAACTATCAAGAGATCTAATTAATAAGTGAAGTAATGCATATAAAATGTTGTAAACCAGAATATTGAAATTAGATACGCGATAACAGTTTCTAAGAAAATAGTCGTTGACTCTTCAATTCACATAACGAACGTTGACGTAATTCACTGGTATAAGGTAAATGGGTCTCAATGGGAATTTTGAGCGTTATAAGATTTTATAAAAAATATGCATCCCTTATTTTTTTCTATAAACGAATTATTTATAATTATTTAGAAAAATTATTATTCAATATGGCAGACATTTTGACAGCTTCCAGAAAATTTATCGAGATACAGGGTATCATTAGTTTAAAAACAAAATTTAAAATTTGTGATAAATCGAAAAACATCATTAAATATTACTTCATATGTGACCTACCAAGATACTGTCAAATACACGAATTATTTTAAATTTTACACGTGATACAGGATTAGAATTTAGAAATATTAAGACACTACAAGTATCTAAGTACATGCAGACTTCTGCTTGTAAACATTGCTTATATTAGCTTATTTAAAGATTGTTACATTTTCAAATAAAAATGAACAGAGAATTAAAAAAAAAACTAACAAACATATTTGTTTCTTTAAGAGCATATTGATCACCAAATTTGAAAAAAATATTTAAAATCGTTTTTGATCTATAACAAATTTTGAATATTGATTTCGAACTTTTAACACCGTGTATCTCGAGAGCTCTATTTAGTTGAGCGCTGTCAGTTGAATATACTAACATCCTATATCTCACTTGCTACGCAAACATTACTCATGTAATGTCCTTAAATAAATATATTATATCAATCATATTTTGCTAATGTTATTCCTTTGTTTTAGTCTAATTATGTATCCATTGGCGAATATCAGGATATTAAAACATATTTTTAAAAATTATGATAAATATGTGTCGAAAGTTAAAATTCAGTGTGGATATGATGATGCAACTGCCAGGTTTGTTACTATAAGAGAGTGCATTTTGTTACACAAGGAAATAATTAAGTAAGTCGTAAGTAATTATTATAAAAATGATATGGTTAGATTGACGGCAATTTGGTTTGTAACGTTTAAATCGGACCAATAACAGTGGATATGTACACTTAGGCCCTTTTGACATTGATACTGCGCTTGATTTTTCTTTTCAATGTTAATCTACGTCATGTGTCGTTTACAACGTCATTTTTCGCCTTTGAATCGGACCAATAACAGCGGAGATGTACATTTAGGTCCTTTTGACATTGCTACTGCGCATGATTTGTCTCGTTAACGTTAAATAATGTTACTTCTCCTACACAGTATTGTTTTTTTCGTTTAGATCGGATCAATAGCAATGAAGATATAGACTTGGGCCCTTTCGACATTGTTACTGCGCATGATTTTTCTCTTTAGTGTTTACCTATACTCATTCACGTAAAGAATAGTAGCCATCTTGGATCATTTAGCCGAGTCGCAAACCACTTATCCAAGTTTTAATTTACAATGCTAAGAGGTGGCCCCATCTAGAGAGTTTTTTAAGATTTAACTTGTTAGAATCTAAAAACGACGATAATTTAAACGAAGAGTATTTAAATATCGAATCTTGATATAAATGTCCAACTATATTGACTAAAGATGACGTACGATAACAAAGAACGAAAAGATGTACGACGACAAAAGGCCTCTTCATCACAATTTGTTTTGTGCGCATGCGTCAGTATCAGCTATGTTTTTCATACTGTTGTTTGTAAAAAAGAATGTTAAAATGCCCACGTAAAAAAAATAAAATCATTAAATATTAATTTAAGTATAGGTTCTCATTTAAAAAAAGAATAAAAAATAAAGTAATAAGAAGTGTCTTAATTCAAAAATAATTTTTTTAATCCATTATAATTTTGTATTCTTACCGAAAGGAACAATTCTGTATTTTTCTTTTTGTTTTTGTTTGTTGTATAAGTTAGTTATAGAAGGACGAAGTGCATCCTTATGTCTTTGATTGTATGTTTCATATAGGCAAAGATTTCAATTAAAATCAAATTTTATTTATTTTGCAACATCCTCGTCACAAGTGCCAATTCTGAGACTGGCCACAGCTCGAATTTTTAGGTTTAAAACTAGCTGTGTCAATAAAAAACTGCGAACTTTGTATACGTGTCTAATGTTAACATGAACAGAAACAAATTAACAATTATTATAGCAACAAACTATATGTTCTACCGTTGTATGAGTAGTCCTAGTAGGTCAGCCCAATGCATTTATTTGTTTGATACCAAAAGGAGACCAGGGGGCTTATTCTCTAACCAACGTTTTTGAAAGCGCTTAGCGCGTCTCTCTAGAAACGCGACAAACAACTCACACGAGCGTACAGCACGAACGTTTTGGTATTCTCTACTTACTGTGTAGCGTTTTGCTGTTCGTACTTCAAGTTTTGACATATGAGACCAAGATTTGTGGACATAGATAAGCCAAACACTTAAAATATGGACTGAAATATTAAAATATATCAAAATCAGCTCTCTGTTTTATGGCAGAAAATAGTTATCAGTTGGATATTAGTAAAAACTTTCAGATTTGGTATTTCTTCCATCTCTCCTGGTCCTCCACCCGTTTTTATATAGGATTTATTGTTTATAGATTGTTTGCTTTGGTTCTGGATTTGATGACATTCCAAGAGTAAAAACAAAGACTACGTTTAAGTCGTTATATCGTGACTATAGGTAATATATATATATATATATATTATATATATATATATATATATATATATATATATATATATATATATATATATATATATATATTATATATATATATAGATTCGTCCTGCCGACGTTGTGACATCATGTCGCAAAAATGTTGCTATCTTTATAACATCCGTCTGCGATGTGACATCCAAATTCGGATGTCACAACGTTTTTTGGGGTTCAAACATCTTAGAAAAGGTTTAAAAGGGCGCCAAACAAATTTCAGCTGGATGTCATAATGCTTAATTTTCAATTTTGTGTATAAATTTAGTTCCAGTGTATAGATGTGAAGGTGGCGCTCGCGTCAGTTGGTTTTGTATATTTTGTATATTAAATATTTCAGTCCCTCGACTGTCTAACATCCACCATTAAGTATATTAGAATTTACTCACTCGACTGTCTGACATCCAACATTCAGTATATTAAAACTTACTCACCCGACTATCTGACATCCACCATAGAGTATATTATAACTTTACACACTAGGTTATGTGACATCCAAAAAATTTATTTTAGATATATTTGGATTTTCATTTTAAGATCTATTTTATGTTAACACATTAACTGCCAAAATATTTTTGTTGGGTTTCGCATAGAGCCAATAAGTTTTTTAAATGCATTTACTCTCTGTGACTAATAAATATATATGCAGCTATATTATTATAAGGTGTATCAACAATGGGGTGAGTGGACGATGACTGTAATTTATAATAAAATAAATCAAATGAAATTAAATTAAATTAAAATAAATAAAATTAAAATAATTAAAATAAATAAAATTAAAATAATTTAAAATAAATTAAAATAAATTAAAATAAATTAAAATAAATTAAAATAAATTAAAATAAATTAAAATAAATTAAAATAAATTAAATAAATTAAAATAAATTAAAATAAATTAAAATAAATTAAAATAAATTAAAATAAATTAAAATAAATTAAAATAAATTAAAATAAATTAAAATAAATTAAAATAAATTAAAATAAATTAAAATAAATTAAAATAAATTAAAATAATTAAAATAAATTAAAATAAATTAAAATAAATTAAAATAAATTAAAATAAATTAAAATAAATTAAAATAAATTAAAATAAATTAAAATAAATTAAAATAAATTAAAATAAATTAAAATAAATTAAAATAAATTAAAATAAATTAAAATAAATTAAAATAAATTAAAATAAATTAAAATAAATTAAAATAAATTAAAATAAATTAAAATAAATTAAAATAAATTAAAATAAATTAAAATAAATTAAAATAAATTAAAATAAATTAAAATAAATTAAAATAAATTAAAATAAATTAAAATAAATTAAAATAAATTAAAATAAATTAAATTAAAATAAATTAAAATAAATTAAATTTAAATAAATTTAAATAAATTTAAATAAATTTAAATAAATTTAAATAAATATTAAATAAATTTAAATAAATTTAAATAAATTTAAATAAATTTAAATAAATTTAAATAAATTTAAATAAATTTAAATAAATTTAAATAAATTTAAATAAATTTAAATAAATTTAAATAAATTTAAATAAATTTAAATAAATTTAAATAAATTTAAATAAATTTAAATAAATTTAAATAAATTTAAATAAATTTAAATAAATTTAAATAAATTTAAATAAATTTAAAAAATTTAAATAAATTTAAATAAATTTATATAAATTTAAATAAATTTAAATAAATTTAAATAAATTTAAATAAATTTAAATAAATTTAAATAAATTTAAATAAATTTAAATAAATTTAAATAAATTTAAATAAATTTAAATAAATTTAAATAAATTTAAATAAATTTAAATAAATTTAAATAAATTTAAATAAATTTAAATAAATTTAAATAAATTTAAATAAATTTAAATAAATTTAAATAAATTTAAATAAATTTAAATAAATTTAAATAAATTTAAATAAATTTAAATAAATTTAAATAAATTTAAATAAATTTAAATAAATTTAAATAAATTTAAATAAATTTAAATAAATTTAAATAAATTTAAATAAATTTAAATAAATTTAAATAAATTTAAATAAATTTAAATAAATTTAAATAAATTTAAATAAATTTAAATAAATTTAAATAAATTTAAATAAATTTAAATAAATTTAAATAAATTAAATAAATTTAAATAAATTTAAATAAATTTAAATAAATTTAAATAAATTCAAATAAATTTAAATAAATTTAAATAAATTTAAATAAATTTAAATAAATTTAAATAAATTTAAATAAATTTAAATAAATTTAAATAAATTTAAATAAATTTAAATAAATTTAAATAAATTTAAATAAATTTAAATAAATTTAAATAAATTTAAATAAATTTAAATAAATTTAAATAAATTTAAATAAATTTAAATAAATTTAAATAAATTTAAATAAATTTAAATAAATTTAAATAAATTTAAATAAATTTAAATAAATTTAAATAAATTTAAATAAATTTAAATAAATTTAAATAAATTTAAATAAATTTAAATAAATTTAAATAAATTTAAATAAATTTAAATAAATTTAAATAAATTTAAATAAATTTAAATAAATTTAAATAAATTTAAATAAATTTAAATAAATTTAAATAAATTTAAATAAATTTAAATAAATTTAAATAAATTTAAATAAATTTAAATAAATTTAAATAAATTTAAATAAATTTAAATAAATTTAAATAAATTTAAATAAATTTAAATAAATTTGAATAAATTTAAATAAATTTAAATAAATTTATATAAATTTAAATAAATTTAAATAAATTTAAATAAATTTAAATAAATTTAAATAAATTTAAATAAATTTAAATAAATTTAAATAAATTTAAATAAATTTAAATAAATTTAAATAAATTTAAATAAATTTAAATAAATTTAAATAAATTTAAATAAATTTAAATAAATTTAAATAAATTTAAATAAATTTAAATAAATTTAAATAAATTTAAATAAATTTAAATAAATTTAAATAAATTTAAATAAATTTACATAAATTTAAATAAATTTAAATAAATTTAAATAAATTTAAATAAATTTAAATAAATTTAAATAAATTTATATAAATTTAAATAAATTTAAATAATTTAAATAAATTTAAATAAATTTAAATAAATTTAAATAAATTTAAATAAATTTAAATAAATTTAAATAAATTTAAATAAATTTAAATAAATTTAAATAAATTTAAATAAATTTAAATAATTTAAATAAATTTAAATAAATTTAAATAAATTAAATAAATTTAAATAATTTAAATAAATTTAAATAAATTTAAATAAATTTAAATAAATTTAAATAAATTTAAATAAAATTTAAATAAATTTAAATAAATTTAAATAAATTTAAATAAATTTAAATAAATTTAAATAAATTTAAATAAATTTAAATAAATTTAAATAAATTTAAATAAATTTAAATAAATTTAAATAAATTTAAATAAATTTAAATAAATTTAAATAAATTTAAATAAATTTAAATAAATTTAAATAAATTTAAATAAATTTAAATAAATTTAAATAAATTTAAATAAATTTAAATAAATTTAAATAAATTTAAATAAATTTAAATAAATTTAAATAAATTTAAATAAATTTAAATAAATTTAAATAAATTTAAATAAATTTAAATAAATTTAAATAAATTTAAATAAATTTAAATAAATTTAAATAAATTTAAATAAATTTAAATAAATTTAAATAAATTTAAATAAATTTAAATAAATTTAAATAAATTTAAATAAATTTATATAAATTTAAATAAATCAAAGTTAATACATAAAAAATATGATGAGCTAATTCATAAAAACGACTGCAAACGATCGTCGTTCGTGCATCGTCGGTGCCCTTCCGTTTAAAGTTATAACCTTAATAGTATATTTAAGTAGCTGTGCGATAAATATTGATGTACGCGGATTTTATTTCTTTTTTATTTTGGAGTGAATTAATCTAAGAAGTTTCACTCTTTTTTTTATGCTTCTGATATGATTCCAAATAATCTTAATGGTTCTTTCGCCATTTATAACCGAGATAGAGGTAGTTTTATTAACTTTGCCAATTTCTTTCTTGTTTCATAACTTACCAACCGCTATTATGTTATTAAAATTTGGCACATGTGTTCTCTACAACTTACCATAATCTATTAAGGCATTAATAAGAAACACAATGCAGTTTCATCTTTTCGATTTTTTGATTTTTTTTTCAATTTTTCATTTTTTTTTTTCGATTTTTGGATTTTTCGATTTTTTCGATTTTTTTTTTTTCGATTTTTCGATTACCTATTAATAATATTTTCATATCAGTTTATACATACGTGTGCTGTCGTGACGTCATACCGTGACTAATGGATCATTATTCACTAGTGAATAATAGGTATTATTATTCTTAAGGAATTACAAGTATAATGAATTTTTTATAGAACAGTCGTGGACAAAAATGTTTGTAGTAAAATAGTCTGTGAGCAAAAATAATAAACACCGCTGGATTTATCTTTAGGTTCGCCAACTGGCCGTGTTAATGCACTTGAGACCGGAGAATCAACCATACGAGGTCGATAGATACTCAAAAAAATTAATAAAGTAGTCCCAATGGACAAGTAAAAGATATTACCTGCTCAAGGGTGCGTTTAGTGGGTAAATGATAAGCCTGACTTGCACTAATGATCCGGGAGTCCCAAACTATTGGAAAAGGGAGAACCTGTACTCAATCTCTATAAGGGATATCCACATACCAAAAAAAAGAAAAAAAGTTACTTCAATCGGAAACTAATTTGTCCACGACCACTTAATAATAAATCAATATTCTACCTCCTAACTAAAAGCATATGGTACCCATATATCACTAGAGTGAATTATGATAATTCACTCTTTTCTAATTCTGGCAATTTCCGGTAGATCACTAAAGATGGGCGATACTTTTCATAACGATATTTTCTAGATCGAAAAATCAGAAATTCGAAAAATTGGAAAATTGAAAAGTCAAAAAATCGAAAAACCGAAAAATTGAAAAATCGGAAAATCGAAAAATCAAAAATTCGAAAAATTGGAAAATTGAAAAGTTGAAAAAACAACAGTTAGTTACCAATGTTTAATAAAAACTTTCCATTCTACACTTAACTTTTATTTAATAAAGAAACCATAATGGTATAATGGTACAAAGTATAGTATTAGACTCGCCTACGGCTCGGGACGCAAACGTCACCCTGCGTGAATAATGGCTACCATAAATTGCTCGTTTAATAATATACTATTTTGGGCCAGTGTATCTAAAAATATACACAATCAAACACTGAAAAGAAAATTCGAGAGACGCTACAATGGTGGTTGCCACCTTATCGAGACTGAGGCCCACAAGGGTAAACTCGTAGCGTAACAAAAACGAGAAATGATTTAACTTGGAACGAAAGACCGAAAGCCTATAGTAGTATTAGGACGTTGAATTTTTTGTTTTATGAAACGTTGGCATTACTTAGGTTTATCCATGTGATAATTTTCACAAGCCTTGATTTTTAAAACCATTCTATATCGCCTTTTGATTAGGGTTTAAAAACTTATTCGAGCAATTTTTCCAATAATAATTGGCACTTTTACGTCTTAAGCCTGCTTATGTAAAATATTTGGGCTCCTTATTTTGCCTATTTATATTCTAATAAGGGACATAAAGGACAGAAAGATGAGTATTGCAACTATGTTAAAAGAAATAAATTGGCTTTCAGTTCAAAATTATGTTCAGTACATGACTGATATTTATTTATAAAATAGTACCATCGCATCAGATCTATTAGAAAAAATTCAATATAATTCACAATATCACAACTATAATACAAGAAGCCAATCTGACTTTCATGTACGGCAGCCATCACTAATAGTTTCTAAAATATAATTTTTATTAAAGGTTTAAAAAATTTAATTGACTGTCTACAGAAATTAAAAAAAAAAACAACAATAAATGTATTCAAAAGTAACCTCAAGAAGTTTACTAATTATTATTTATAATTCGCTGGTTGAATATGTAAACCAGCATTATATCCCACCTCTCTTTTATATAATAAAAAAGTGCTTTGTATAAGAACATTATAATATCTGTCTTGCTGCACATTTATTTATGGAAAGCTTTAATTGAGATACACTACAAATTATTTGCAATAAATATCAAAAGAAGCATACATTTTTAAATAATTTTACATTTAAGAGCCATTCCCACATCCCAGTTGACATCTTGATACCTGACAGGCAAAGCCAAGCATTATTCTGATTTTTGCCAATTAAAATGGCCGGTTAATTATTGGGGTTACCAATAAATTTGATGAATGTGTTTTTGTGGCTAGGGGCGAAATAGTAGTACGCTTAAGTTAGCACCACCATAAAAAAGTAATTTTTAAGAAACTGCTTATATATTTTTCATAATTGGCAGGCTTAGAAATTTCACTTTTACTATCAACAGCTGTTGTTTGACAGGTCGTTAGAGAATGAAAATGAACGGAAACATAAAACAAAGTTTTAAAAATTGGGGTAAGAAAATGTTTTCGTCTGCACGAATGCAATACTGAGACCCCATAGGAAGGGCCTCAGTATTTAAAAATGAAATAAATTATTTTATCAAAACAACTAAAGAAATCACATTGGAATAAAAAAACAATAAAAATCATAGAATTTGAGGGTGTGCTTTGGCGTTAAACGTGTTAAGTTTTTAGGATGTAATAAGGTGCCCAATTCAAAAATGTATTTATATACTTGCTGGATGTTACAAGAATAGCAATTTTCTTGTAGAAATGGTATACTCTGACGTAACAACTGGATGTCACAAGATGCAAGGTTTTTCTGGATGTCACAAAGTGTTGTTAATAAAAATATATACCGTGTATACTTTGGATCTCACAACGATAGGACGTTTTATTTTTTTAAAATGTGTATGGTTGTGATATTTTTCGCTCAGCCATAATATTTTTTTAATTAAAAGAAGTCATATTTTTATTTTTTCCCTAAAGTCTTTGCAAAGGGTGGATGTCACAAAGTCAAAATTTTTGCCGGATGTCACATGATACGCTGGTCGAGTATATATATATATATATATATATATATATATATATATATATATATATATATATATATATATATATATATATACATAATATTTATAAAAAAAAGTTCGTTCATAATATTTTTTAATCTTGTTATTATTAAACTAATTAAAATGAGCTTGTTGTACTTTCTCTAGTTGAAAGTGTTAGGTATTAATAACAATTTATTTATTTATTTTTATATTGCCATTAATTAATATTATTACAGACAGTAATGCATACCTTTCTCCAATATTTTCAGTTTTTGATTACTACGGGGATAGCATTTAATTTCTCTGTCAAGTCCTCCCACAAATTTTGGAGTCAACAGCTGTATGCTGATTATTATGTTTTTGGTTTTTTATAATATTGGGATTGGCCTCAATATACTCCAGTAGAGCTTGCTTTTGGGCCCTAGTGAGTTGCTTTTTCACCGCGTTCATTTTTAATGATGAATTACAGTTCATCAAATTTCTAGAGGTGTTCGACGCCCAGACAGAGAACGCGCTACGTGTGACTAAGATAGCTATTGTACAGTCTGCTAAACAAGTTATTTTAAATAGTTTTTAATATTTTTAGGTAATTAAATTTTAAAAGTGTGGAATAGTTTAGGGATTAAATTGGTCTGATTGGATTTTCTTAGAACGTTTTTAAAAGCAGCTAAAGATTTCATGTATATACATATAATTTTTTTTTCTCTTCTACAATGGATAACTACATTAGAGATTTTGAACTGGAAGTTATTGATACTGTTACACTAAATAAAACTAAGGACATAGGATATTATTTTCAAACAACTACATATCCTAATTTAAAAATAATACATTTAAACATTCGAAGCATAAAAAAAAACTTCGACGAATTTTCTATTTTCTTAGATGAACTTAATGTAGATTTTGATCTGATTTGTCTAACAGAAACACATTTTATACCAGATTGTACACTATATAAAATTACAGGTTATGACCTGTTATATAATGAAGGCACTTACAACCAAAACGATGGCGCAGTTATATTTATAAAAAAATCTATGAAATATTCATCTACCATAAAAAGAATAGGTTTACATAAAGTTTTGGAAGTACAGTTTAGCCACCATCAAACAACGTTCCTAGTTACAATACTATACAGGTCACCTGCCTCTAACCCGATAGAATTTAATTCTGATTTAGAAATGTATTTAGAAAATCTACCAAAAAACTTTGACTTTCATTTATTTGCAGGCGACATTAATATAAATTTACTTAAGAACGATGCAATAACCAATACGTATTTAAATATAATGGGACAATGGGGTTATAAATCAACAATAAATAAACCTACGCGTGAACTATCTTGTCTAGACCATATTTTTTTACTAGATACCACTAAAACAAACAATACTTATATTCCAGTAGTAATGCAAAATTCAACAACGGATCATTACCCAACTCTTTTGCAGATTAATCTATCAAAAAATGAAAATAAACAAGCATGCAATTATGAAACAAAAACCTATCTAAACTATAAAAAATTAATAGACAGTATTTCGAAGGAAACCTGGCAGATAGTCTTTAACGAAAATAATATTCATGAATGTGTAAAAAATTTTGAAAATATTATTATAAAACATATAGAAAATGCTAAATCTATTAAAAAAGTTAAAAGTAAAGAAAAAAAAAGGACTCCTTGGATTACACATGCTTTAGTTATATCTAGCATACAAAAAGAATATCTTTACAAAAAATCTATAAAAGATCCAACTTTTGAAAATATAAATAATTATAAACAATACCGTAATAGATTTAAAGAACTGATTCAGCAAACAAAACAAAATTACTATCAAAAGATTATTAATGAAAATCAAAATGATAACAAAAATTTATGGAAAGTTGTTAATGCAATAACCTGCAATAGTAACAAATCTGATGATATATCAAAAATAAATGATAGTGATGATAATGTAATTGATAATGTAAAAAAAATATCTAATGAATTTTGCGACTTTTTCTCGGACGTAGGAAAAAATTTAGCTAACAAAATTCATCCAAAAAATAAACCCTTTCCTAAAAAACTAATAAGTAATTCTTTTTTTCTGGCAGATACCGATGAGAATGAAATCATTAAAACCATTAAAACTTTAAAAAACAATAAATCAGCCGGCCCGGATGGAATAAGAGCTGAAGTCCTTAAGATGATTGCGGACAAAATATCACAACCTCTGAAATTTATTATAAATAAATCATTTAATGATGAAATATTTCCAAATTCGTTTAAGTTTGCGCATGTAAAACCCATTTATAAAAAAGGCGATAAACTTTCTTTAACCAACTATAGACCTATCTCCTTAATTTCAAATTTTGCTAAAATATATGAAAAAATATTGAAAAATAGAATCGATAATTACCTAAATACAAATAACATTATTTCTAAACAACAATTTGGATTTAAAGAAGGCGTATCAACACAAAATGCTATAACTACTTTAACTAAAAAAATATCGGAATCGGTAGACAGCGGAAATGCATCGTTGTGTGTCTTCATCGACCTAGCGAAGGCATTCGACACGGTCAGCCATGAAAAATTGTTAGCTAATTTAGAAAATATAGGATTTAGAGGAAAATCAATTAATCTCTTGCGTTCCTATCTGTACCAAAGAAAGCAATCTGTTGTAATGAACGGAGCTGTCAGCAAAGTGAGAACCATAGAGTATGGAGTGCCACAAGGCACAGTGCTTGGACCTATACTCTTTAATATATATTTAAATAATTTATTTGAAGTTCCTACTAATGGACACATAATTAGCTTTGCTGACGACACAGTTATCTTTTATGAAGCACCAACCTGGCGTATACTACAAAATAAAGTGGAAGAGGACTTGTCCTTAATATTTAGCTGGTTTCAAGAAAAATTATTAACTGTAAATTTTGAAAAAACTTTCTTCGTCCCATTTTCTTCTGATTCTTACAGTCTTCCTAGTTTTAAACAAATAATTATTAAAATGGATAATAACAGTACAATAAAGATATCATACACATCTCACATAAAGTATCTGGGAGTATATATAGACCAAAACATTAAGTGGGACGTACATATAAATTACGTTACCAAAAAACTCAGAATGTTACTTTATAAATTTAGATACCTGTCTCGAATTCTTTCTGTTAAGCAGATGATGATATTATATTACTCACTAATTGAATCACATCTCAGATTTGGAATTGTTGCTTGGGGTGGAGCACTAAAAGCACATATGCATAGTCTAGAAATAACACAAAAGACTTTAATAAAAATTATTTATAAAAAACATTTTACCTACTCTACTGAAGAACTATTTGCAGAAACTCAGATATATGACATCCGTCAGCTGTTCTGTGAATGTCTATTACTCAGACAATTCCAAAATAAAGCTGAACTAAAACAAATTGAACATAAGTATAATACTCGATTAAAAATAAATCAAACGTACCTACCTAAGGTGAAAAAATCAAATACTCAACGCAGTTTCTGGTATATCGGCCCAAAAATCTATAACAGATTACCTGGTGAAATAAAAAACGTGAACTCGAAATACTTGTTCAAAAAATTAGTTAGAAATTGGATTTATTCACAGTCAAGGAATGATATACACCAAATGATTGAAAACTATTACTTATATCCCTAGCTTCCTGCTTAACCTGTAACATAAACAAAAATATTTCTATTTCTTTTTAGGAATAAGTATATTATGTATATATATATATATATATATATATATATATATATATATATATATATATATATATATATATTTTTTTTTTTTTTGTTAATGTGCTATTGTTTGTATCTACAACTTCCAGTTCAACCCGTAACATTTTTTTTTCCTTTTTAGTATATAAGAAATAAATGTATTTTATTATTTAATAATGCATGCAATCAAAATAAACAACTAATCAGCCAGCCAAAAATAGAGTCTTACCTTTCACGTACAGGGCTTTCCTTGTGGAGTGTAAGATATCTAAGGAGGCGTTAATATTCTATAAAAAAAATATCCATGCCACATACAAGTTCGCTTATGTGGTCGTCACATGTTTATTGACACACTGTATTTTGAAACTGTTTTTTTTTATTGTAAATTTATTGATGTAAATAAACATTATATTATTTATTATAGTATGTAGAATTGAAAATAATTATGCCATAAAAGGTGTTTTGGAATTCCTTCAACCTTTTGAAATTGAGTCAGAAAATATAAATTTTATAGGATAGCGGAAAATACCTATAATTTTTTTGTAGGCCTTTGTAAATCGTGGAAATAGTTTATATTTTATTTCTACCTTATTAAGGAAAATGGTACCTATTATTAATAACGGTTGTTTCTGAAACATTACTAAAAATTTTCGAAATTTTGTTTTTCTACAAAATAATAAACTATACTATTTAGAAAAAAATTTATTTCTCTTATAATTTTATAAAAAATAACAGGGGAATATTTACATTTCTTGATCTATTAAACAAAACGATAAATTATCTCGACGAATGACACCATGTTCTAGTACGGAAGCTAGCTTTACATTTTTGTTGGTGGTTTCATGGGTTTCATATCAATTTTGTGTAATTGTAGTTTACACGTACAACTACTTTTTAACACTTGTTTGCTTTATTAAAAAAGTGTGTTGTTGTGATTTACGTCGAAATAAGTCAAAAACAACTTGAAACCCCATATAAAATCAAAAAGGAGAAACGGAAAAAAATTAAGCCTGTAAATGAACACAACTCAGAAACAAAAATAGCTATCTAATATTAAAAAAATAAAATTTGATTCTTGTGCATCTTCGTTGTAAAAATAGATAATACTTTTTTGATCTTAGGTACAGATATAATTTTAATGGTCTTCCGAAAAACTTTCTTCAGTTTCCATATCAGATTCAAAATCAGTCTCACTGTCACTGTTTAAGTTAATTATAAATCTATCAGTTGCCTCATCCAAAGTAACTTCTCTGTCATAAAATTTAGATTGCCACATTTTAGCATTATTACAACGAGATTGCCACTCCTCTTTAGAAAACGTATCAAAAAAGTCTTCACACAACAGTTGTACGTCTTGCCTCTTAAATGTAGTGTTGTTACTAGCACATATTGTTTCAATGATGCCCACACTAATTCGATCGGATTAAGATCGGGATGATACGGTGGCAAACGCAAACAACTAAAACCATGTTCATTTATCATTTCTTCAATTGCATACCTCTTAAAGCGTGACTTATGCAATAGCACTAAACTGTATAATTGCGTTTTGAGCATATCCTCTTCGTAAGCAATATTATAATTCCTTAACCAATCCTGCATGTCAGCTTTTTTAGAAGTTGACGTTGGTGCTTTATTTACCTGGACATTATGGTAAGGAGCATTATCAACAATAATGACGCTTCTTGGAGGGAGGTTCGGAAACAGCTTTTCTTTCAACCATTTAGAAAAATTATTAAAATTCATTTCATCGTGGTAGTCTCCACTTTTGATTCCAGATTTGAAAATTAACCGGGCATTCGGAATAAAGCCCATTTCACCTCCTGCATGGACAATAATTAGTCTATCACCTTTATTAATTGGTTTCTTTAATCCCTCATTTGAATTATCACTCCAAGCTTTCTGGTGTGTGTGGGAGGCATGAATGTATGTTTCATCTAAGTAGACAATTGGACGGCCCTCTGCTCGATAAATTTTTAAACGAATCAGATATTCTAAACGTAGCTTTTGAATATCAAACCTTTCCATTAATATTTTTCTGTTTGTTTTTGTTTTCCGCCAACGAAATCCTAGCGACTTTATTATTTTTCTTAAACTTTCATAGCTTCCTTTGTACCCTGTAGCTTCTCTAAATTTAGTCAGAATTGTTTTTAATGTTGGAACAATATTTTCCGAGATTAACATGAACAGAATAATTCTTTTTAAAATACCTTTGTCAGCTTCATCTATATCATTAACTGTTTTTGGTTTTTTAATGGTTTTTCTTGGTGATGAAAATTCCGATATCTCACGGTTATCGATTCTTTTTTTCTCTCCAGAAATGCGGACGACAGTGTTTTTAGATACTCCTGTGGCTGCAGCAACACGATCATTTACATTTTTAAATGGTATTGAAGGTGAATTAAAGTTTCCTTCTCTTCTCATAAACTCTATAACATTGGCTATTATTTCGCGAGATTGACTGTTAATCACGCGGCCTCTTAATTTGCTATTAAACTCCATACTTAGGTTCTATTAAACTGTAATGAGCAAAAAACACAAACGAAAATAAAAGAAATGTTTTAGCGAAATTTACATCTGACATTTACGTCAGAATAAAATAGTGAAATACTTGATGCGCAGAGTGTACTTTCATTGCGTAAATCCGTCGGCCCCGCCAACCGATGCCTCTCAGTAGTGTTTTCTCTGTCTAGCCGTCGAAAGCCTCTAGAAATTTGATGAACTGTAATTATTTTAATTACATTGTCAAAATGACATTCAAATACTATTGTTTTGGTTTCAGTCCATCTAATAACATATCTGTCAACATAAATAACGTATCTTTACCCATAACAGAAAAAGCAAGAAATCTTGGCATAATATTTGATAATAAACTAAAGTTCTCTGATCATACTTCATATATTTTACAAAAATCTTATTATAAGCTAAAAACACTGTATCAAAGTAGACATTTGTTTAACAAAGAATTAAAAATTCAACTATGTGATTCTCTTGTTCTGAGTAATGCTAATTACTGCGATTACTTGTACGGGCCCTGTCTCTCTGGAAATGATTCCAATAGAATACAAAAACTTCAAAATTCTTGCCTAAGGCTCATTTATGGAATAAAGAAATTTGAAAGGATTTCTCATACTCTAAAATTAGCTAAGTGGTTAAATATGCGAAATCGCAGAAAACTTCATGCATTAACCCTGTTTCACAAAACAATAATGAAAAAATGTCCACCATACCTTTATAACAAAATTATCTTTCGCACAGATATTCATAACAAGCATACTCGAAAGAAAAATGAAATTGATGTACCAAAACACAATACACAGCAGTTTAAGAACAGTTATTCATATCAGATATCGAAAGAATATAACAATGTCTCAGATTCCCTAAAAAACCTTTCTATTACCTCTTTAAAGAGTCGTCTATTCGTGAATATTTTCAATGACCAATGCAGAAATTTTGGGATTCAGTAATTTAATTTAGTAACTTAGGAATTTTGAAATTCAGGAATTTAGGAATTTAATAATTTAGAATTAAAATATTTTAAAAACATTTAAAACTTAAGAATTTAGAAAATTAGCAATTCAAGAATGTAGAAATTAAGTATTCTATGAGTTTTAAAATATGAAAATTTATAAAATGTTTAATGTATGTACAAATTTAAATTTATAAACAAATTTGGATAGCAAAGCTAAAACCTTTTTATGAAAAACCTAAAAAAAATGTTTTTCAATCATTATCTTTGTTATCTAAGTTCCCAGGTATTTACGCTCTTAAGTAGGCAATGAATTATTTTTATTTTTTTTCCTCTGTACTCAGGCCTTTGAGGAAGAACAGCTTATGCTGATCAAAGGGCCTATTGACCTTATTTCTTGTTAACATAAATGGATATTTATAAGGATATGCATGTAAAATGGAATTTGTATTATTTGTTTTCAAAGGTCAATAAAAATTATTATTATTTATTATTATTATTACTAACCTTAGTTATTTAGACCAATCAACATTTACGATTTATAATTATGACAGCTTACGACAAAAATGAAAATCACTTGCGAATAGCAAAAGCGTCTATCATTAGAGAATACCATAATCGCATGCTTGTCGTTTTGGTAATCGAACTTTGTTGAGAAGTCCGCTTGGCGCTTTCGTTGCTATACGTTTTCGACTGAAAGTTAGAGAATAACCCCCCAGGTGGCCAGTCTAAATGAGTCTCTTTCACATACTTTGATTTTCTTTTACTATACGGAGAATGGTCGCACTGCGCAGCTTTCTGAGTGCCTTTTAAAAGGAGATAGAAAACTCCGCCATTTTGAACCCTTATTACGTGTTGCCTACATCTTGGCGCAATATTTTTAATAGGTGCGTTTTAATCATCCGCTTCTGCTTCGGAATTGTCGGTTTTCTTGTTTTAATCTGACAGGTTAGAACGACTGAACCGACAATTCCGGAAGCAGAAGCGGATGATTAAAACGCACCTGATATTTTGCTTGCTGCTGTCAGTGTCAGTGAATATTATTTTTGGAGTCACAGTTTATTGCTAAAGAATCAGTTGGCTCACTCGGACCAGTTGAAAGTTCCAAAATAACATCCACTCCAGGGATACAAATTTAGGATAAGCAGAAGACTGCTGTTTTATTATAGGCGGTTGTCATATATTGTATTATCTGAGTTGCGCAGTGTATAAACTAGAACATTGAGATAAAAAGTGCCGACGCAGAGTGAGCGATCTGATTCTTTAGCTATAAACTGTGTCATAGGGTTCAAAATGGCCGCGCCCTATGTTGGGCGTGTCGGACCTCTCTCTTGTCCCGTATAGTAATCAAAGTATGTGGTCTCTTTAAGCTAGAGACGGCTGGAGCTTTTGCTAGTTTAAAATAGATGGCAGAATAAACTTAATGAAAGTTGCCATTTTTATTCCAATCTGTATTGTTTTCATTGGATTTAAAAATATATCAAAGTAATGAAAACTGATTTTCGTAATATTGTTAAGAGTAATTGCTCTCCGCTGACCGCTGACAATAGCAAGAAATCTATATAAATAGGTATTTTGGTTTTATCCTAGAAGACACAATTTTAAAGATAATACCATAATTTTTTATGTGCAAAGAGAATAACTGGCACTAGTCCCGGGTTATCATACTTTTTTTAAAAATGGCCCGTTTTGTCAAAAAAAAGTTATAAAGTTTATTAAATTTAAAAAAAAACTTTTAATAGGAATTAACATTATCAAACATGCATTATTCTTTAAAAAATCAGGTATTATTAAGTTGCAGTAAATCATTTCCTTAACAAGATTAAAAAATAATTTTCAAAATTGGACGTAATATAAAGTTATAATTATTAAATCAGCAAAGTAAATTCGGGTATAAAAATGATTGAAAAATATGACTACAATATCCTTTCTCAAGACGTTCCGTGTTCGTACCGAGGGATAGGCGATATTGTCTTCCTCGTCTACCTAGTTTTGAAAATTGGACAGATACGGAATAAGGGATACATATAGGATCGATCTGAAATTTAGTATTGCTCGATGGTGCAAAGTGGGAATATTTATTACATGAGATAATTTTGTTTTTAATATAAAATTGTCAATATTTCAGTATATTTAAAAAAGTGTTTGATAAGAAAAAGTTAGATTAAAGCATTATATTTATATAATGAGTATATATTTTCTAAAATAATTTATTGTCCCCAGAATATCAACTAAGCTACTAAAATAATAAAATCTATAAATCAGTCTCTTAAATAATGTATTTAACA
Source organism: Psylliodes chrysocephalus (assembly GCA_927349885.1). Taxonomy (NCBI): domain Eukaryota; kingdom Metazoa; phylum Arthropoda; class Insecta; order Coleoptera; family Chrysomelidae; genus Psylliodes; species Psylliodes chrysocephalus. Next base: position 40,884,954 of record OV651823.1, read on the forward strand.
ACTGTTTCACAATATATTAATTTACATGTTTTCTGACTTATCTGTGAAAGGAACGTGGAGAAAGTACTTAGTTTTGCTTACAAATTTTTCTTGATTTTGTTGCTGTCTGCTGTTGTAATGATGTGATAATTTTTTGCAGAAGAATTTCTTCTTTTTAACTTGAAATAAATAAAGAAAGAAGATGACTTAATTCAAGTATATAAAATATATTAAATTACATTATTTAACGTATGATAATAGTTTGCAATTTTTACAATACTTACGACTGTTATTATTCGTAACATGCTATAATTTCAAGAGAATGAAATTCAAAATTATTTCGGTCTGTACGGGTTGAAACTCAGAAAGATCTTCTTATATAATTAATGTTTAAAAAACTAACTGATTAAACAGAACCGTTGTGTTTTGTTACTCTCTGGCTTTGATTGATCCAGATTTTATGTTGCTGCCGTTGAATGAAGTAATCATATTTTGTTGTTGTCAACTTTGAGATATATTACATGATACGAGTTCGTGCATAACGTATTGTGGTGTGGAATATAGATGATTGGCCATGAGCTGACTAAAATTTATTTTTGCGCGCTGTTTTTAATCACCACAATGTGTTGCCGTGATGTAGTATCAATCGGCTTAATATAATGTTTTTTTATAGTATTATGGATATATATTACAAGTTTTCTCTTTTTCACTTCAACGATCTTATAAATACACTGGGATGGGGTATGCGAATTTTTTTAAAATTTTAAATTCTTGCAAAGTTATGAGTTTCTGCTTTTAAAATAACTGAATAATAGAAAAGAACAAACAAACGAAGTTGCGTGATATTTTATGAACCCTGACATTGGATATTTAAAAATATTTGAATTAAATCAGAGACAATAACAAACGAGGACAAAAAATGTATTCTGATGTTTGATGAGATGGCAATTAAGAAAACCATCGAATATACTAAAAAATCAGAAGTCATTGAAGGGTTTGAATACTTCGAGAACAACAAAAGAAAGTCAATTTTTGCCGGACAAGCTTTAGTGTAATTTCCCAATGAAAAATTCCAGTAGTTGTTTTTCTAACCCAAAACGGTGTCGATGCTTAATCCCTCTAAACTATTATTATTCCATGTTTAACACATATTCGAGACTCAAGGTACATTTACATCTGACATTTATTGCATGAAATTTATGTCTGACAGTTGTTTAGTCCAGTGTAAACACACAAAAATTTCTCTCGGACATATATTTTTAAGTGTTTACACTGGACTAAACAACTGTCAGACATAAATATCATGCAATAAATGTCAGATATAAACGTACCTTCAGGCTTGGAACCTATAGGGATAATGTGTGATTTATCTACAGTTAACCAAAAAGTCTATAGATCTTTGGGCATAACTGTAGATAACCCTCAATTTTCCAGGAGAAAATAATTACTTTGCATTTTTTTATGTGCCTGACCTAGTAAAATGCGTTCGAAATAAGTTTTTACAAGGTTATTTTATCTTCAATGGAAAATTTATTAGATATGCTGATGTTAAATAGGTTTATGAACTGGCCCAACGTAGGATATCTGGAAGAGCTTTATTAAAATTCACTTTAATGAACCTTTTCCCAAATGCGTTTGAAAAAATGAGCTACAACCATTAAAACGGCAACAAGAACTGGAGAATTAGTAGGCGTGACATTTGCACTCACTAAAATGGCGGAAAAGCAGAACCGGATATCAAACTTTTTTCGCGTCACAGAAAAATATTATACACAAATCGAATAAACACATTTAGTCCAAAGTTAATAAGATATAATAATACCATAAAATCATAGTGATCAAAATAACGATTACTTTAAACGAGTAACTAATACTTAAAACTCGACTTGAAAGTAAAAATTTCCCACATGCCTCTCTAACCCCGCATCAATATGTAGATGTTTTCCGCCTGTTTATTTAGCCCAGTAGCAATCATCTCTACTCTAGATACTTCTTACAGACTTACGGATTTTTTTGTGTTATCGGGTGTGACATTAAAGAAGGAAACCAAATAAAAACACGCGATTCCATACTCGAGAATACCATACCACGTTATCTAATCCGTGAACAACTTTTTATTATATCAACACATTTTTGTACTCATTGTTTTTTAGGTATGTAGATGATTACAATTTCGTACTGAGCAATGTATCGCTACTAGATTATCTACAAAGTTCGCTGGAATTTGCTACAATAATTCTGCAAATGAATAATGTAAGAATCCGTATTTTGATCCATATCATTTAATTTAGATTATTTTTCTTGAAAGTTATTTTTCAAGATTATTTCAAGTCAAAAATTTTTTTGTAGACTAGCATATTTTTTCTTATCATATTATTGCATGCTTTTCAGAATAATTTTTAAACGCTAAAAACAGTTATTTTCCTCTTTAATATACAGGATGTCCGAAAAAATGTAAGAGGTCTCTCGTATTCAGATAGAACATTAAAAAATAAGATGACAAGTTCCCATAATTTTGTTTTCCTAGCGGCCCTCCCTACGAAGATACGGCCTCCAAAAGGAAGTCAATTTTTCTTGAATAACTTTCAAACTACGTAATATAATTGTTGGGTATACGCAGAAGAAAGACTAGGAACTTCCGTAACACAGTTTATTTGACAAGCTATAAAAAATTAAATTGACAACTTCAACATTCTAGTAAACTAGTAGTGCATAAAGGTAAGTAGTTAAGATGATAACTCTCATGAACTCTAACACCCCCTCTTAATGAGAGGTATCTAAAAGCCTAACTCCTAGTGATCCGACGTGAGTTTGAAAGCTTGGCTTGTAAAGGGGCTATGTGAAAATGTCAGCCACCATACTCTGTGTCGGGATATATTCAATTTCGATTTCTTTCTTGTCATATACTTCTCGTACATAATGGTGTCGGATGTCGATATGTTTGGTTCGTGAATGATGGACTTGGTTTTGTGTTAATTTTCTGGCTCCCTGATTGTCACAATAGACGATTGACGGACGATCTAAATATTTTGAAAAACCAACTTCTTTCAAAAAATTTCTTAAGAATACTACCTCTTTTGCTGCCTCCGATAGCGCCATATACTCTGATTCCGTACTGGATAGTGCTACTGATTTTTGTTTTCGAGCTTCCCATGTAACAGCAGCTCCACCTAAAAAGTACACAAAACCTGTGTACGATCTTCTATCGTTTGGATCTCCTCCCCAGTCGGCATCTACATAGCCATGCAGTGATGTGTGTGTGCTTTTGAAAATAAGTCCAAAATGTTCAGTTTTTCTTAAATATCTTAAAACACGTTTTACGGCTACCCAATGAACTGGACCTGGGTTACAATTAAACTGGCTTAGGGCACTCACGGCATAGGATAAATCAGGTCGTGTAGAAACAGCTAAATACATCAGCGAACCAACTGCTTGACGGTAAGGGATATTTGCCATTTTTGCTGTCTCGGATTCGTTTGTAGGACCCATGTCCTTGGTCAATTTCAAATTTGCATCCATAGGAGTATCAGATGGCCTGCAGTTTTGCATGTTGAATTTTGTTAAAATATCTGAAATATACTTCTTTTGGGACATTGATATCCAATTAGAAGATTGTTTGAATTCAATTCCCAAACAATAATGTAGTAAACCCAAGTCTTTTATTTTAAATTTAGATGTTAGATTTTGTTTTAATTTATGGTAAGTTTCTTCTGTTTTTGTCGCTACAACTAAATCGTCGACATAGACGGCAAGAATAAGAAATGTGGAAGATTCTTTGGAGATATAGACACATTTGTCAGCGTTTATTGGTTTAAGACCAATAGACTGAAGGTACTGGTCTAATTTCTTGTACCACTGTCTTCCTGACTGTTTCAGTCCGTAAAGTGATCTTTTTAAGAGATACACCTTGTCTTTTTCTTCTTGCACAATAAAACCTTCAGCTTGTTCCATATAAATCTCTTCTTCGAGATCTCCATTAATATAGGCCATAACGACATCCATTTGGTACAAAATTAGGCCTAATTCAACGGATAAGGCAAGTAACAAGCGAATGGAACTTTGTCGAGTAACTGGTGATGTTGTCTCGTGGTAATCTACACCAGGTTGTTGAGTGTACCCTTTGGCAACAAGTCGTGCTTTTCTTCTTTCTACTTCACCGTTAGCTGTATATTTTGTTCTTAAAACCCACCTGCATCCTACTATCTTCCTACTCTCTGGTCTCTCTACTAGGATCCACGCATTACATGAAAGTAGTGAATAGAATTCATCGTGCATTGCACGCTTCCAGTCTTCTGCGTGTTCTCCTTCTAGTGCTTCTTTCACTGTGGGGTTATCTGGATCGGAAGTAACTAGCTGAGTTTCTTCAACTACTTCTACGATGTTGTATTTCTTTTTAGGTCTTCCTTTTGATCCATCTCTTATAGTAGCTGGACGTCCTGGACCTCTTTTAAAAGATTTCGGTAGTGCATCTGTTTTTTCTTCAACTTCTTCTTCATCTGTTTGTGTTTCATCTGAAGGTTTTTCTGCAGTGGTTTGAATTAATATGTCTGGAGGAATATTATATGTCGTTAAATTTGGTGACTCGTCATTTTTAAATTCAAAAATTACATAATTCTCAGGGATGGTTGGTTCTTTTTCTGTAATTTTGATATTTCTGGGGTTTTACAAAAATCTAACGTCTCGACTGGTTATGATTTTTCGTTTTTCTGGATCCCATAAACGATAAGCTTTTGATTCTAACGAATATCCGACAAAAATACAAGTTTTGGATCTACAGTCAAATTTTCCTTTACTTGGAGTTTTTATTAAGACAAAAGCTTGTGATCCAAAAATATTTAAGTGTGAAATTTGTGGTTTAGTTCTATTCCAAAGTTCAAAAGGTGTTGTATTTTGCAAACTCTGCGATGGTGATCTATTTCTGATAAATGCAGCGGTCGCTATTGCTTCGGCCCAAAAAGTTTCTGGTAAGTTTGAATCTAGGAGCATACACCTGGCCATTTCGACTAAAGTGCGGTTCATTCGTTCCGCCACACCGTTTTGTTGTGGTGTATATGCTGTAGAGTATTGTCTTTTTATGCCGGTTTGGTCTAAAAATCTTGAAAATTCTGCTCCAGTGTATTCTAACCCGTTATCTGTTCTCAGCACCTTGATTTTTTTATCAATTTTTCTTTCTACATACGCCTTGAACTTGAGAAAAGCATCTTTTACTTCATCTTTGGTTTTTAGAAAGTAAGTTTCTACCCATCTTGACTTGTCGTCAATGAACGTAGCAAAATACCTTGCCCCACCTAATGATTTTAACCTCATCGGTCCGCATAGGTCTGAATGTACAATTTCTAGCAAATTTTCAGCTCTAGAATCTGATTTGTGAAAACTAATTGCTGTCTGCTTGCCTCTAATACAAGTCTCACACGGAGGGAGGCTTTCTGAAAAGTTGAATGTCATTCCATGAACTAGGTCCTTTGACGCAAGCATTTTCAAATCTTTTTCATTGATATGTCCATATCGCTGATGCCAAATTTGTAGTTCTGACTTTGTATCTGCGACAGCTGAGGATTCTTCATGTTCATTTAGGTAATATAGTTGACCATTTCTACTAGCTCGCACTATAACTTCTCCACTTGGATTAATGATTTCTGCATGGTCTCTCAAAAAACGTGTTTGCCTACCATTTGCCGCAGCTTTTGATATTGAAATTAAATTAGTTTTTAACTCAGGAACATATAAAGTATTTTCTAGACTAATTTTCTTGGTTCCCAATGGGCCGCTGTCTATCAGTAATTTCACTGTCCCTTTTCCCAAAAAGTTAGTAGTATTATTGTCTGCAAGACGCACTTTTTGGTCATTTAATGGCTTAAAATTTACAAACTTTGCCAAGTCATTGCACATATGGGATGTTGCTCCACTATCTAGGCACCATTTATCTTGCCCTGTATTCCTCTGATTTGCTTGATAAGACGTTGCTACATTCGTTCTTTCTTGAATCTCAAAATTGCAGCCTTCAGTACTGATCATAAAAGCTTCTTCTGCCGTAGATGCATTATATTGTTGCTTGTCTTTTTCTCTTTTTCTGCACTGGGAACCTTTGTGACCTACTTTTTGGCAGTAGTTGCATTTATATGGAAATTTCCTCTTAAATTGATCATTTTTATTACTTTTAAAAACTTTCAATGTTGTATTTGTTTGAACCTGTCTTCCAGTTTGTTTTGACATAAAGAGCGTTCTGCGTTTGATCTTGGTCTCCGCAATACTCTTTTTCGTGCGTTGAATTCATCCAATAGTTTTACTTTTAAAACATCTGGTTTAGGAAGTTCATCTCTCGTTTCTATAGCGCAACGAAAATTTTCATAACTTGAAGGAATATTGTACAACATTAAAATGGTTAAAATATCATCTGCAACGTCGGTACCCATTTCTTTCAGTTTATCTACAATATTCGTAAAAGAATTAAGGTGATCTGCCATATCTTCGTCCTCCTTCATTTTTGAGAAAAGAAGTTTCTTTAATAATGTTGCTTTTCTGGCAGGACCCTTAGACTGATATACTTCTTGAAGCTTAATCCATATCTCATTCGATGTTTTGCAATATTTAATATGGCATAGTTCGAAGGGTTGAATAGCTAAAATTATATCTGCTCTAGCTTTCTGGTCTGTTTTCTTCCACTCTAGTGCTTGATTTGCATCGTCTGGCTTCTTCACTTCACCAATAACATGACTCCATTGGTCGTTCTTTATTAGGAAAGCTTCTATCTGGAGTTTCCAGGTATCAAAATTATCTTTGGACAACTTTTCCACTTGGTTGAAATTTGATGCCATAATTTTTTTTTTTTTAATTGGAATAACCTACTGTGTCAGGAATAATAAACTTAGCGCGTTAGGTGTAGGCCTGGGCTCATAACCTGTTGGGTATACGCAGAAGAAAGACTAGGAACTTCCGTAACACATCAATTTAAATCAATTTAAATCAATTTAAATCAATTTAAATCAATTTAAATCAATTTAAATCAATTTAAATCAATTTAAATCAATTTAAATCAATTTAAATCAATTTAAATCAATTTAAATCAATTTAAATCAATTTAAATCAATTTAAATCAATTTAAATCAATTTAAATCAATTTAAATCAATTTAAATCAATTTAAATCAATTTAAATCAATTTAAATCAATTTAAATCAATTTAAATCAATTTAAATCAATTTAAATCAATTTAAATCAATTTAAATCAATTTAAATCAATTTAAATCAATTTAAATCAATTTAAATCAATTTAAATCAATTTAAATCAATTTAAATTAATTTAAATCAATTTAAATCAATTTAAATCAATTTACATTAATTTAAATCAATTTAAATCAATTTAAATCAATTTAAATCAATTTAAATCAATTTAAATCAATTTAAATCAATTTAAATCAATTTAAATCAATTTAAATCAATTTAAATCAATTTAAACCAATTTAAATCAATTTAAATCAATTTAAATCAATTTAAATCAATTTAAATCAATTTAAATCAATTTAAATCAATTTAAATCAATTTAAATCAATTTAAATCAATTTAAATCAATTTAAATCAATTTAAATCAATTTAAATCAATTTAAATCAATTTAAATCAATTTAAATCAATTTAAATCAATTTAAATCAATTTAAATCAATTTAAATCAATTTAAATAAAAGTTAATAAAAAAAATTAAATAAATTATAACATAGATTAAAATAAATAATTAGCACTTCTTACGGTTCGACCCAACATAAAAAATATGATGAGCTAACTTATAAAAACGACAAATTTAGATTTCCTGACACCTTAACAGCCTAGTCCTCCACTTGAACTCCAATTTCGACTGCAAACGATCGTCTTTCGTGCATCGTCGGTGCCTTGCGGTTTAGAGTTATAACCTTAATAGTATGTTCAAGTAGCGATAAATATTGATGTACGCGGATTTTATTTGTCTTTTTTATTTTAGAGTGAATTAATCTACGAAGTTTCACTTCACTCTTTTTTTTAATACTTAGTTTTTTTATGCTACTGATATTATTCCAAATAACCTTACTTAATGATTCTTTCGTCATTTATAACCGAGATACAGGTAGTTTTATTAACTTTGCCAATTTCTTTTTTGTTTCATAACTTACTAACCACCCTTACATGTTATTGAAATTTGGCACATGTATTCTCTACAACTTACCATAATCTATTAACGTATTAATAAGAAACAAAATGCAGTTCCATCTTTTCAACAAAATTTAAAAATTTGTCTATTCTTATTAGAACACACTACAAGTCTTTAAATTTGTATCCATATTTGGAAAAAGCACAAAAAAAATAATTATATGCTTTTAATTTTTACTAGATGATTTTATTACTAAAATTAACTGTTTTTATATTATTTTTAAACTAAGCATATTTTTAAAAGTTACATGTTATGCGTGTACACTACAATAAAATGTACTTACAAGTCCATATTTATGACCAAATATAATCATTACTTTTTAATTGATCACTGCATGCCGTACCAACATCATAATGGCTAGACTCTAGGCAAAATTGATTCAAAGCATTGCTTTTCGTAGGTACTGATAGGCACAGATATATAAAAGTACCAACATAATATATAGATTTTAAAAATTCAGTTGGAATTAAATTATCCTCATTATGACGTATTGAAGTTACTTAAAACCCCCTTTAGTTTAATTTTTTATCTCCAAAATGCTTAAAAATAAAAATTTAAACGTTATATTTTAGCAGTAAAATCATTGTACAATAACATGACTAATTTTAGTTTTTTCTGGTCTCTTTAAATATGGAAACGAACTTAACTAATTCAGAAATGTACTTTTTTGTGTAACTCGAAAGTAATAATTTGAAGTTAAAAATGTTTGTAGTAAAATACATTCACCGACCTAAAATTTGATCCATTCAAAATAATGATTTATATAAAAATGCTCTAACTTTCAAAGGCTTATTTATTTGAAATTTTTAGCAACTTTTAGATAAAATACTGTAGTTTTAGAATTATTATTCGGACATCTAAAAGTAATTTAGTACTCGCCGGATATACGGGGGGGAGGGGGGGGGAAAGAAAACAATTTTTTCCTCTGTAGGTTAATTCTGCTAGTAGATCTGCATACAATTAACTTTATCAAGAAGACTGATTTGTTACCAACACTTTTTTTTTTATTTACCCCGATATCTTAATTTTTTGTGAAATGTGACGGTTTAAAGAAAATGCTACATTTTAGAAACGGTCATAATTTAAATGACGGTACAGAATAAACTACAAAATAAGTAGAGTGCTGTGGCCAACTCACAATATGACAACTGTCAAATATTCGTTACTTGGCAATTGCAGTTTAATTATTATTCATTATCAGCATAATATCATGGTTTTAACGCTTACTGATGCAACATGAGCAGTTGCTCTGGTACAAGACGGTAGGACTCAGTATTATACTTCTAGAATATTGGGTGTTACAAGGTGTAGCGTCCAGAGGTTTTAATAAAACTGGTAGTTTTTCGAGACGAAGAGAATCTGGCAGACGACGTTCTACAAATGTTCGAGATGATCGTTTCATGACATTAAATGTTTTGCGAGAAAGAAATACTACTGCTGTCATGGCTCGAAACCGTTTAGAAGAAGTACGTCAACTAGCTGTTAACGAAATAACGATTCAAAGGCGATTACGAGAACATGGATTACGCTCCAGAAGACCTGCAACTGGTCCAGAGTTACTTAGGCATCACAAACAGCACGTCTTCGATTTGCCAGGGAGCATTAACATTGGAATATCGATGAATGGAGTAAGATTTTATTTTCTGACGAGTCAAGGTTTTGTTTACGTTCTCCTGATGGCCGTGAAAGAATATACCGAAGAAGAGGCGAAAGGTTTGACCAAGCAAATTTTTCCACAAGACTCAGTTATGAAGGAGGATCGGTAATGGTTTGGGGCGGCATAAGCATGGAAGCTCGTACTGATTTAGTCATTGTTGGCGGCGGAGCAATGACAGCTTACCGATATATCGATATATTCGTGATGTGCTAGATTTATATGTAATTCCATTTGCACCATTTATAGGAAATGAATTCATGTTTATGCATGACAACGCTCGACCACATATTGCGAGGATTGTATCTCAATATTTGGACGAAACAGAAATTCAGAGGATGAACTGGCCATCGCGTAGCCCAGATCTCAATCCAATTGAGCACGTCTGGGACATGATGGGCAGACGAGTTCATAACCGAGTTCCTTCTCCAAGTATTTTAAATTTTTTGAGAGATGCTTTGGTCCAAGAATGGGATTAGATTGACCAGATGAAGATTCGATATCTAATAGAGGGTATGCCATGACGCATTGAGGCAGTTATTCGCGCTCGTGGGGAAAAAACCCGTTATTAATTTGTAATAATTATTAGTTTATTTGTTGTTTGAGTTGTTTATAAAATTAGGTATTACTCTGCTAAAACTGAATAAAAAAATTAAGAATGTTGCATTTTCTTTAAACCGTCACATTTCACAAACAAATTAAGATATCGGGGTAAATAAAAAATCAAAATGTTGGAAACAAATTAGTCTTCTTAATAAAGTTAATTGTGTGCAGATCTGCTAGCAGAATTAACCTACAGGATGTGTCAAAAGTAGAGGAAAAAATTGTTTTCTTTTCCCCCCTGTATATCCGGCGAGTACTAAATTACTTTTAGATGTCCGAATAATAATATTAAAACTACAGTATTTTATCTAAATCTAAATCAGCCTCCGCATTTGAAAGTTAGAGCATTTTTAAATAAATCATTATTTTGAATGGATCGAATTTTAAGTCGGTGAGTGTAGTCTATGCGCAAAAATAATAAACACCGCTGGATTTATGTTTTGGGTACTTCTCAGGTAATTTTAGGTTAGGTTTGCAAACTGGTCGTGTTAATGCACTTGAAACTGGAGAATCAACCATATAAGGTCGATAGATACTTAAAGTGGTTCCAACGAACATGTAAAAGATATTAGCAGGAGGCCGGCGATAACTTGCTTAGGTGGTGATTTTAGTGGGTAAAGGGTAAAACTATTGGGAAAGGGAGAACCTGTACCGAATCTCTATAAGGGATTTCCACATATCAAAAAAATATCAAGAAGTTACTTCATCGAAAACTATTTTTTGTGCCAGTGTATCTAAAAAACTAAAAAGAAAATAATTTTAAAATGGAATGAATTATTTTATCACATACAAAACAACAAAAGAAATCACATTGGAATAAAAAACAATAAGAAATCGTAGAATTTGAGGGTCGGCTTTGGCGCTGAACGTGTTAAATGTTTAGGATGTAATAAGATGTATCTATATACTTGCTGGATGTTATAAGAATGGCAGTTTTTCTGTAGAAATGGTATACTGTGACGTAACAACTGGATGTCACAAGATGCAAGGTTTTTCTGGATGTCACAAAGTGTTGTTAATAAAAATATATACCGTGTATACTTTGGATCTCACAACGATAGACCGTTTTATTTTTTTAAAATGTGTATGGTTGTGATATTTTTCGCTCAGCCATAATATTTTTTTAATTAAAAGAAGTCATATTTTAATTTTTTTCCTAAAGTCTTTGCAAAGGGTGGATGTCACAAAGTCAAAATTTTTGCTGGATGTCACATGATACGCTGGTCGAGTATATATATATATATATATATATATATAGAGAAAAAAGGGTTATTGGGAAATACCGCAAAAAAGAGAAAAAAAGCCTGAAAGGCAAACCGTAGACACGTGTTTCTGACTATTGGTCTTCATCAGTACGGTGCAGCCAAGTTCAAGATAGAATGGAACTAGCGATGGAAGAAAAAACAAACAGGAGATCACTCAAGTGGCCAACCACACATTTGTGGCTTCGGCCAACAATCCCTGTGATTACAGGGAAGTTATTAGCGTCGCCACGGCGGCAGTTTTAGCCATCATGGTGATGCATCCTAGCCCAAGGAAACTAAACATGAAAAGGTTTAGTGCGGTGAAGAATTAAGAGAAAAAAGGGTTATTGGGAAATACCGCAAAAAAGAGAAAAAAAGCCTGAAGGGCAAACCGTAGACACGTGTTTCTGACTATTGGTCTTCATCAGTACAGTGCAGCCAAGTTCAAGATAGAATGGAACTAGCGATGGAAGAAAAAACAAACAGGAGATCACTCAAGTGGCCAACCACACATTGGTGGCTTCGGCCAACAATCCCTGTGATTACAGGGAAGTTATTATATATATATATATATATATATATATATATATATATATATATATATTTTATATATTTTATTTAAACACAAATGTGAAAAATATGATAGAAAAAGCAGATATCGATGGTTTTTTTTATTTTGGAAAGAACCAGATATGGAAGTCAGACAAAGCATTTGAAAAACTAGCATACATTTAATTTAAAGCCACCAACTAAAAGCAAACAATATTTTATAAAAAGACTTGCCTGGAATGTCGTAAAAAAACAATCAAATCATTAGGCAAAATACATATTAAAACATGTTCAAAATAAGCATTGTGAGTGAAAAAATGTAGTCGAAGTGATAAAGGTTTTCGATCGATTGATGGATGATGTTACTAAAGATACTTATATTTGTTCACTACATTTTCATGGAGAAAGTGGTTCAACAGAAGAAAATCCTTGTCTGGTATTACACAATTTGAACTTTCTTATACGTTTGGTTATCAACCAGTTTTTGACGTTTTTTTAACGTACGTGTGCACGTTGGAAGGTGACGTATTTTTTAAATGTTTAAATGATCATGGGCAGACACTCAAAACTGATGTGGATAATCTTTTGATAATGCGTTTAATAGATCTGAGACATATTCCAATTTGCAAGGCAGCCTGAAACAGGTAAATCCCAATATTTTATGGTTGTGGTAGCATTTCATATTTTAAGGGGAGTACTTATAACATCCTATATAGTTATATATTATTTGTCTTTTTAAATCTTTTGTAAGCATTGAACATGACTCCAAGACTTGTGAAAGTAGATTCACAAAAGTTAAGTAATACAATACAACTAAAACAAAAATACAAGCCACTGAAGTAATCTACGTATTACGAGAAAAAAACATATTATTTAAATATTCGCCTTTGTGTAATTGTTCTTGATTAAAAATTTGAGCGGGAAATTTAATCAGAAAATGTTTTTCAATGTTTTTTAGATTGCTTAATTAAATGGACGAATCAATGAGTACTTCTTAAAATAGACACCATAATTGATTTTCTATGTAAATAAGAATGAAAATTCCGATGCGTTGTTATAGTCCATTACTAGATTCCTTTCTACTCTGTATACTGTAACCTTAAGTCATACATATTATACTTATGTTTTATGATTGAACTAACAAAAACATAAACTTTTAATTTTTATTACAATATATATTTTTATTTAAAAAAAGAAATATCGACATGTTCTTCTAAAAAAAGTGGGCTAAAAATTATTAAAAAAAAAAAACAGTAGAAAACCAAAATTTAAAATCGACCTGCCCGAGATTTATATCCGAAAATAATTAACTCGTTAGATAATGAAGCGTTTCCGCACTTTAAAAACGCACTATATATTCGTAAATCAATAAAACATATTTTTAATTACGGTTTTAATAAAAAAAAAACAATAGAAAAGCTGATCTTTAATACTAGTTTATGTTTCAGGAAAACTCCTTTTATTCTGTATTCTTTGTGACTACGTGTGGATTATGTGCAATATCCAGACTTTTCATATTTTACTTGTATGCAGATCAACTTACTTTCGAGGTAAGATATAATTAGATTTATTACTAAGAAATTATTGCTTATACAGTTAAGTTAGCAACACTTTAAGTTTGAAAAACAACGAACTTTATGTATAAAAATCTGATGTGTGCGACACATGACTTTCCTATCTATTTATTACGGGCTTTTTTTGGTTATTTTGTACAATCTATTGCAGCATCTCGATAAATTTTTAGAGGATAGACTAAATATATACATTGTCCACATACATCTCTACCTCGAAACATTTTTCTATAGATATTCATTGAAAACGAAAATACTGAAAAATTTTAATTTAGCACTTTTCCATTACGGTCCATTTTAGAAAAATCATGTAGAAACAAAAATTATAGAGATCGACATAGCAAACAACTTTTGGTTAACAATTTTCATAAAAATCAGAATTTTGCACATTTTGTCAAATTTCTGGAATACGGGCCATTTCAGGAAATTTTGACATTTAACAAAAATTATAGATAATAATATTAGAAGTAACTTTTATTTGAACAATTTTCTTCTCCAAACATAAATAATAACAGATATATTCCATAA
>OV651823.1:40901757-40913463 GCA_927349885.1 Psylliodes chrysocephalus
ACTCAGCTGATTTCGGTTTATAAATTCGAGCCCAAAGGGTGCTAATGATTATTTAGTAATATGCAGAATAAGCTGCCAGGTTCACAGTAGTTTTTATCTTTTTGTAGGCATCTGGTATTGGACAGGCTGCATTTGAAAGTAATTGGTATGAACAACCGAAAGAAATTAAACAAATGGTTATCACTATTATAATGAGATGTAACAAGGAAGTCTCATTATCTATTGGACCGTTTGATAAAATGTCTTTGAAAACGTTTGTAGTGGTAAGTAAAATAGCTATTGTGTTTTAAGAGCTAGCCGTACATTGCTAAGTTTGTTTGTAGAAAGCGGCAATGAAATTTTCTACTCAAAATAAACACAGCATTTTTTTCTACGATCACACTGTTTTCTTTTTTTTAATATAGTTTCAGTGAAACTATTTTAGTTTGTTCAAATTTAATGAAACAGTCTCGCCTACTGCAATATGATAACGTAGGAAGTGACGGATTCGTTCTTACGATGTACTCGGCGGCTAAATTTCGGCTTTAAGGTGAAACTGATACGACACCAAAACATATAAAATACGGAAATCGGCTTCAAATACCTCCTAAGTGGGCCAACTAGCCCTATTATTCCTTAAACATAACGCTGGTTTGTTAGTAGTTCGGGTATACACGGCAGTAATCGATTTTTGTAAATCCCTGAGAAACACAAATTTCATCCAGGCATTCCAGAAACGTAACTGGTTTTCAAACGAGAGATTTTACTTGTGCGTTTGGATAGGTGTGGGCTTAACGGGGGCGGTGGAGATGTAATGGTGGAGCAGAACAGTTTTCACGGAGAAAGAAAAAAGTGGCGGAAAAAAGAGAAAAAAAAATTCTGAGAAAAACAAGAGAGAAAAAAATTCTACCCTTATTGCACGGGTGGAAAATATGGTACCAGCTCTGGCGCCATTAGTGACAGGCTTCTGGTTTCATCTGCAGTGAACGAAGAAGTCTGTATGGCGCTATGATGGTGAATGCAGAATAGATGTTGCTTGAACGCCAGTTTTGGTAATACCAAAGAGTATAGTTAGCACAAGAGATCGCACTTAAATTTCAATCGATTTGAAAGTCTGCGACCTTGACAATTCAAAATATTTTACGCGGGTAAAATGTATCTAATCTAATATAACCTTGCTTTCTGATAATTTCTCTCTTTGATTTAAACATTTATTTGTAATCGAATTTTGTTATAGATCTGTATTTTTTATTACAAATTACATCAGGTCTGTGCAGTGAAAAACTGCAAAAATACTAATTAATTTTCTAGATGTCATTTTTCTCATATGACAGCAACCAATGTTCTGATGGGTGACGCCGGACTTTTCAAAAATACTACAGATCAATAGCGAGGAGGCATCGAGGTCAACAATATTTTAAAAACATAAATTTTGTAATAACCACACTAATTTTGTCTTCAAGTGGCTTAAAACTTGAATATTTTTTACTTTTAGATGTAATTTTTCTCATGCGTCAGCAACCAACGTGCTGAATGGTGACCCCAGACTTGTCAAAAATACCCCAGACCAATATGGAAGAGGTACCGAGGTCATTGAGATTTGAGCCAGAATTTAACATGGGAAGTATAGGGAGTGACAGGCCTGTGGTAATACAGTTTGCTCTGCGATCCTGTAGTACACCAGAGTGTACTTAAGTTAAACTCAGTGGAGTTCAAAAATACCTTCAGGTGGTCACTGCTAACGAGGAAGCCACTAAATTAAGATTAAGATATTAATCTCCCATAATTTCAAGGTACCCTACGGTACCCTGAAATTAAACGGCTAAGAACAGGTAATAAAAGAAACACATGGATAAATAAGAAAATATATTTACAAAAAAAATACCACGGCACGGTATCGGCACCCCCGGTATACAGAAAATAAATTCTCATTAAAATAAAATTTTGTTACAAATAACGGTTGAGTAATACAAGGAAAAAAATAATTAAACGGGAATTTATGGTTCACCCTGTATACAAAAAATAAATTCCCAATAAAACAAAATTTAATTAAATACAGTGGTTAAGAAATGCAAGCAAAATAATTGAACGGCAATAGATGATTCTCTCTGTATATAAAAAAAAATAAATTAAAATTTTCCACAAAATTTACAATTATTATTATTTTGTTGTTTCTGTTATTTTGCTTAAATATTTTTATCGTTGACTATTTTCTGATTTTGTTGTGCTTTAATGACAGTGTGAGTTATGGAAGAAGACAAAAAAATGCTGGATTTGTTTGTAGTTATAAAGACTGCAAAAATAAATCTTATATCGTTGCACATTCATTTTACAGATTTCCTCAAGATGTTGAAAGGTAAAATAAATAAAGTATAATATATAAGTCAAATACAGGGTGTTTTAAATTAGCTGTTGCTTCGGGATATTTTCTGTATCTTTAATCTGAGGGAGGATGGGTTGCCCCACAGTACTTAGGGTATATCTTAATAATAGTATATTATGCAACGATCATGTATTAATAGCCATTATATAAGAATTGCATGCCCTATTTTTTCTACGACCAAGAACCACTTCTTCAATCGAAAATAGATTAATTTAAAAAATTATAATTCTTTTAATCCCTCAAAACCTTAAATAATCTAATTTATTATGACTACTTGTTAAGACAACTAAATAATAAACTTTTTTTTGTTTCCCAAAAGTGTTTTGGATTTTTTCCCCTATTCGCTCCGTGAGAAGTTATGGAAAGGAAAGCAAAAGCGATACTAGCACTAGCTGCGGATAATTCGTGCATTTTAGGGCGATATTTTGTAATTTTGGCATATCAAATACACGTATACATTTTACTTTTTTTCAAAAAAGTAGGTACAAACAATACAATAAGCAACCGAAGTTGCTGTGTTGACAATTGTACAAATACTAGCAAAAAAACGGATCTACGTCAATTCATCGCCCGACAATTCATCGCGCGAAAATTCAGAGCCGACATTTCATCGTAAGACGATTCACCGCTACGATAATTCACCGCCACGACAATTTGTCGCCAGCCATTTTTTAGAATTCATTTTATAGTTTATTTTATTTTTTTTTATTATAATTAAAATTTTATTTTATATATTTTTTAGTATAGGTAATAAAAAACAAGTAGATATATTGAAAAAAAATATATTATAAAAAATTGTAGTTGCTAGTTATTACATTTTAAATTGAATTAATATAATATAATAATATTAAATAATTTAGACTTGCATTCGAAAATTATGCGCAATTCCTCGAAAATATTCCATGGTATTACGAGCGTCGTAGGATTCTGTAAGTAGTTTTAAACGACGTGCAGAATCTTTGTAAATTTTTTTTTGAGTAATTTCATTACCTGCCACAATTTGCTCTATTTTCAATTTGTTTAGGCTTTCCTCCTTTTGTAAAGCCTTAATTAGCCTCCAAATGTTGGGATGTGCAATGGAACCAATTGAACTGAAACTGTTATGCCATCCTTCAACTGCATTATTGGTTCTAGCAATTCCCTCTCTGGCTGCATTGTAACAATTCCAAGAAGATATAGGAAATTTTGGTAACCGTCTTCTTCCTCTTCTGTCTAATCTACCAATCCACATGTCTTCAAAATAGTTTATTAAATCTGCTAAGTCCTCGTTTTCTGCATAGAATTCACTTTCCAATAATAAATCAAAAGCACTATCTACATCGTCTTCAGGAACATAAGCAAGTGCAGCCAGAAGTCGCAAATTTGATGAAAACACTTCTTCATCCACATATCGCCTCTGAAATCCGGTATTCTCGATTTGTCTCCATATACACTGAGAAAAATGAAAAAAGCATCCACGAATTTGAGTATTAGGGAATTCACTTCGTACCGCATTCATCGCTGCTTTTTCGAAATCCATTAAAAAAGATGTAGGGCAAAGTTCAGGTTTCAAATTTTTTAA
Source organism: Psylliodes chrysocephalus (assembly GCA_927349885.1). Lineage (NCBI taxonomy): Eukaryota > Metazoa > Arthropoda > Insecta > Coleoptera > Chrysomelidae > Psylliodes > Psylliodes chrysocephalus. The sequence continues at coordinate 40,905,681 of OV651823.1, forward strand.
TGCTGCATATAAACGTCTATAGCTGTCTTCTCTTTTATTCGGCAGAATTGCATATACTGTTGGAATGGTATTTGAATATTTGACGCCATGGATTGTTTATATTTGGAAAAACATATTAGGGGCTGTTGAAAAAGTTCCATCTCCGTACCAGTGTTCACACTCCAACATGTAGTCAAGATTTCTTGCTGTTGTAAACAGCATCTTCTGATGGGCCGCTGTCGTACATTAAAAATAACTGACCACTGCTTGTCAGTGTATATTCCTGTGGAATAACTAATTGAAGCAGAGAATTTGGAATCGCAGGAATTCCTTCTGACTTTTTCTTTTTTCGTTGAATAGTTCTTTTCATTGCACTCACTTGTGGTAATCTGGCTGCAGCCGATGATGATAAACCCTCGGAAACCTTTGCAATGATTTGTTGAGTAGTGTAACCACTTTGCTCAGCTAAAACTTTCATTTTTTTAACAGCTCTTCTTACTTCGGCATCAGCACTATCTGACACATGATTATGTTCGGTACTCTTCACAATTTCATCGCCTATGGTATGAATGCGACCGGTACATCTCCATTTATGATATATAGAACATTTCCAAATACCTTTTTCTCCAGAAATTTTTTCTCTAGAATGTGTATGGCCATTGTATAAAAGCATTTTGTGACCTCTTTCGCTGTCAACAAATTGTAACGGCATTTTCAAATTTTACAATGATGTAAACTCGTACAAAGACAAATTAAGAATGATTACAGTTCGTTGGTATTTCTTATTTAAACCTTATATACATATATTATAAACAGGGCATCTAAAATACTAACTTACACAAACAAGCTATCGAAGATAATCCTTTTTAGAATTAAATATTGATTGCACTATGAATTTCTCCTTGAAAGGATTAATAAAGGATAATTATAATTCTCTATTATTATTAACTAATGTGGTAACTTACCCGAATTGGCTAATGAAGATAATCCTTTTTAAGGAGGTCCTTTCGCCACACCTCTCGCCTCAAATGTTAAAAAAAAAGTTATTAGATTATGACTAAAATTAATTTTTTTCTAATAGTTGAAGTCCGTATTTATCTAATACTGAACTTTTAACTATACCTTACCTTGTAAATTTTTGAGAATTTTTTTTTAAAATGTGAGTATTTGTACAGTGCCTCACGAGAAAGTCCTCAACAACAATTCTCGAATTATACTATTATTTATTGATTAGATGGAGTAGAAAAAAACTAAAAATAAGGTTTTTGAAATATTTAGATTTTGTTTTATACAATAAAATATATATATATAATAAACCGTGGAACTTATTGAGAAATTAATATTAAAAAATCACAAAAAATTTTCAAGTAACCTAGTCGAAAATTTTTTGTGATTTTTTAATATTAATTTCTCAATAAATTCCACGGTAACCTATATATTTTATTGTAAAAAACAAAACCTAAATATTTCAAAAACCTTATTTTTAGTTTTTTTCTACTCCATCTATTCAATAAATAATAGTAAAATTAATTATAATTCGAAAATTGTTGTTGAAGTCTTACTTTCTCATAAGACACTGTACAAACACACACATTTTTAAAAAAAAAATTATCAAAAATTTGCACGGTAAGGTATAGTTAAAAGTTCACTATTAGATAAATAAGGACATCTAGTATTAGAAAAAAATTAATTTTAGTCATAATCTAATATTTTTTATTTAACATTGGTGGCGAAAGGACCTCCTTAAATAGTAGGTTGAGAACCTACGACTGCCGCTTATACACTTTAAATTGGCTTATCAATAATACATTATTGATATTTATTATACTTTTCTTAGTAAAAACTACTTGATTAGCAGAAAAAAAGTAAATCATATTTTTGTGTAATTTAGAGTAAGATATTTTGTAATTTTTTCGAAAAAATAATTTTATTTGGTACTTATAAGAAAAATTCAATATAGCACAAAAAAAGTTGTTTGTTTTTCAGACATACTGTATAAATCATAGATACAATACGATATTTTTGTGGCGATGAATTGTCGTAGCGATAAACTGTCGTAGCGATGAAAAGTCGTGGCGATGAATTGTCGGCTCTGAACGGTCGCGCGATAAATTGTCGCGCGACGAATTGACTGGATACCAAAAAAAAAAAACAGTGAAACCTATATAAAAAATTTCAGTAGCAAAGTGGAAATGAAATCAAAGAAATAAATGGATAGATGTACAATAAGAGGAAAAATTACCTTTATTTTTGTAATAATAACAGTAATGCTGTAAATAGTAGACATCAGAAACTTGAAAGGTTTTAAATAAACAATAAATTATCATTTTACGATGTTCTTTAATGTCCCTTTATTCTTAAATTTTTATTCAGCAAGGACTAGATTTCAAGATTTCTGCCTTTGTTTTAATCATTCATTCTATGTTTTCTTTCGAACAAAAATGAAAATATAAATAGCATTCCTTTTTTTATACATTTTAACTTCATGCTAATATTAAATGGTATTTTTTTATTTTGACAGAACAGGCTAATTCTTCAATGACAACTTATTAGACTTAGGCAACTTCTCATATATTTTGTAGTAAATACTGTTTTATTATTGATTTTCATTGATTATACATAATTTTCTTTAATTTAAGCGTTAAAAATATATAATAATAATAAATTAATGTTTTACTTGTTTTACAAATCCATATACTTTTATTAAAACTAACATATATACTTTTTAATTACGAATTCTATTAAAAATTGTATTTGTCTGTACACACAGAAATAGTCCATTAATACCAAAACAAATTGGCGCTGCGGTAGCGCACGGAGCGAATTGCCTTTGGACTGTCTCTTTTTATATGATAGCAATTTTGGGTATTCTCTCACATATCAGTTTTATGTTTAATATTCAGTTGTCTTTTTAGAATGGAGTAACGAGTATTTCAATTTGGTTAAGAGTTGTCCAAATCAACACATTTTTAGAAAAGGATGATACTTCCTTTGTTAGCTTTCAGTCTAAATGTTGACTCTACATTTTATACCTTCAATTTCGAGTGGTGTACATGGAACATTATCGTTGCTGGACATCTTTTTTCAAATTTAAAATGCCTAGATATTTCAAAATCGAAGATCTAAACTGACACAGAACATAAATCTTCCAGAAACTGTCAAAAACTATTTGGATGTTTACATGATTATTACAAAATATAGCTTTCTATTGATCAATTTTTCAGTTTTATAATGAAAAACCAGTAATATAACGAATATCATTATGAAACTGAACATTAACTTTTAATTAAGAAATGATAGTACATGAGTAGAAAATAATATTTACATGCTGGTTAGCAAGAACAACGACGCAATTAAAAGTAGTCGATTTAACAGTATTTATTTATTTATAAATGGTTTGGGTGCAAGTAATATACAAAAATACCTTTTTTAAGAATTAAAATGTTTCTTTTTTTACCTACAAAACTAAATTATTTCTAATATTTTCTTATTATGATACATTTTAGGTAATTTTCAGAATTTAAAACCAATGCCAGGTAGTAATGGCCTATCAAAACTGAATTATCTCTAATAATTGCTTGTTATGATAGACTTTAGTTAATTTTCGGCATTTCTATATTTAATCTCTAATATCTTTCTGAAATTACTCTTATTATTCCTTATTATTATTATTATTATTATTATTATTATTATTATTATTCATACATACCTTAATGTTTATATTAGTAAATCAATAAAAATAATAATCTATTTTTTTATTAAACTTTATTGTAGTGACCAAAATTTTTTATGAATATCAATTAGATTTGATTTTTTTTGTGCTTATCTCCCGAGCTTTTTTAGTTATCCCAAAATGTATACTCAGACTCCCAGACAATGGAAGTCTGAAACAATCGGGTGGCTGTACAGGAAGGAACGGTGTTAACTGAAAGTAGTGAAACTATAAGAATAAGGCGGTTGCAAGGAACTGTAGAGAAGGCAACGGCTATCATCAGGACAGTGTCATGGCGGAACCTTCGAAGCGCAATGTAGGTGTTGGAACTCTGAGTGGAAAGGGGTTGGCCACATCTGTTGAAGAAGTTACAGTACGAAGAACGTCGGTTGTCAACGATGAGTGGGCCCCTATCAAACTTAGGGAAGAACAAGAGAACGATCCCGTTTTAAAGAAGATACGAGAGTGGAAAGAGGTAATCGTCGACTTACTTGGCAAGAAGTATCGAAATTCTCTCCAGTACTTAGGTCGTATTTGGCTTAGTGGGACTCCTTTATCCTGGAAGATGGCTTATTAAAGCGAGTACTTGAAATGATGATGGTTCCGAGAACAGAAGACAGTTGGTTATTCCAAGGAGTAGAGTAGCCGAAGTACTTCGTCAGTTACACGACAGTCCATCAGGAGGACATCTGGGTGTTAGGAAAACCCTTCAGAGAGTTCGGGAAAGGTTTTATTGGATGAATAGTTCCGATGATGTAAAGACTGGTGTAAGAAATGTACCAGCTGAGCTATGAGTAATGGACCTCAGCGAAAAAGGAAGACTCATATGAAGGAATACAACGTTGGTAGCCAATTTGAAAGGATCGCCTTAGATATTGCTGGACCATTCCCCATGACCGATAATGTTAATAAATACATGATGCTGGTTATGGATTATTTCACGAAGTGGGTGGAAGTACTACGCCATTCCAAATCAAGAGGCCGCAACTGTTGCAGATGTGTTGATAAAAGAGTTTATTTGTCGATTTGGAGTGCCCTTGGAGATACACAGTGACCAAGGCAGAAATTTTGAAAGCCAACTCTTCCGTGGAATCTGTGACAGACTAGACATGAGGAAATCCAGAACCACAGCATTCCACCCACAATCTGATGGAATGGTACAGCGAATGAATAAGAACATTGGAAAATATCTGTCAAAAGTGGTTTTAAACCATCAGCGAGATTGGGATCAGTATCTTTTGCTCTTTGCTATGCTGTCAATTAATCAACAGGCGAAACACCAGCAAAGGTCCTGTTTGGGCGTAAGATGAGACTACCGTGCGACCTCGAGTTTGGATGCTGACCTGGAGAAGATGTAGCTGGTGAAGATTATGTGATCCAGTTACGAAGAAGAATGGACGATATGCATGAATTGGTCCGAACGCATCTTCAAATCGCCAGTGATGGAATGAAGAAGCAATACCCAAGCCACAGAAGGATATTTCAAGGAAGGCGACAAAGTCTGGCTCCATAACCCAAAAAGATAAAAGGGTTATTCTTCAAAGCTTCAAAGGTCTTGGGAATGCCCGTACCTATTCAAGAAAAGAATCAATTATGTCATTTACCGTATAAGTAAGATCCCGAACGGTAAACAAAGGATAGTGCACCAAAACCGGCTGGCGCCATTTGAGGGTGACCATGAAGAGGAAGAAGAAGTGAACCAGCTCCAAGAAACACCTGACCTTGTCTTTGAAGAATTTATGGGTGCATATAGAGCTCCCGGAAAAGCAAGATATGGTGTTACAACCGAGCAACAACAAGACCTGCTCACGGTTCCTAAAGATTACTCGCTAGTCAATAGCATTTCCGCCAACATCTACGATGTCCGAGTTCTGGCATCTGTATTCCGGAAGAAGTTTGATCGATTGTCAGAACTTCAAGATCAGTTTCCAGCCCCTGGAAAAGCATTAAAACTTCAAGATGGATCGCGTTATCTTTTCTATTTGGTAACAAAGAACAACTTCCGAGATCGATCCACCTATCAGGATGTATGGGAAGCATTACTCAGTCTGAGGGAGCATGTACTGGAGTCTGTAACGTGATACTTGATATTTTATCTATTTGTTATAATGTGTTTAAGCTCAATTGATTCAATAACTCGAATAACTTTGAAAAAGAAGTTGGGCACCACTATATTTAAAGCTTACTATACTTGACTTTAGATTAGTGATAAAAATATAAAAAAATCACTAACCACTAACAAATTATTTCCTTGTAGTTCTTGGGTTTTAGGTGTTTGTTGAAGAATGAAACTCGTGTATGGGTAAAGCTTTCGGCACTGATGAGTGCATCGAGACTACTGCAAGTTATATAATAAGAAACGCTAATTCTATCTAAATATGAATCCGTAAACGGTGTAAACTGTTAACTTTGCATTTAGCATTATCAACTATTGGGGAAGCACCCCAAAATAGGCACATGGCCTTCATAGGCACACCATGTCCCAAAAGAACTAGATAACTACTCTTAATAAATAGGAACCAGTTGAAAGTGATAACAGGGTTCATGACTGGGCACGCCCCAGTAAAGGGACACTTGAACAAAATTGGGATGTACAATGGGGAACTGATGTGCCGACTATGTCACAAGAAACCAGAAACGGCCAAACACATACTGTGCGAATGCGAAGCTCTAGATCGCAAAAGACAGGCTCTTTTTGGACAACCCCAGGTTGATCCAACAACGTATAGAACCCACTCACCCAAACCAAAACTAAGACAAGGCACAACTAAAAATACTTCTCAATTGTCGATTTCAATTTCAATCAAAAATTTTCAATAATACCGAAACGGTAAGGAGTGAGAACCGCACAACATAATAGAAATCCCACTACGGTATTAACAGGCAGATATGTCTGCCATGGTCCTCGGGCCCGCACGAAGCTTAGGCTTAGTGTCGAATTGTTTTTATTGTGTGAGAATTGTAGATATTACTTAAGTTGTAAATAAAGAATTTTAAACCTAAAAAAAAAAACCACTCACCCAAGGATCTGTACAAACTTGTACAAGGTACAAAGGTGATAGAGTGGGTGCTATGAACTAACATGGGGTAAAACACAATAAGCCAATAGGCTTAAGTGTTAGTTGGAGACACATAGTCAGACGGGCCCAGGAGAAAAGAAAAAAATGGGTAAAGCTTTCGGCACTGATCAGTGCCTTCTTCAGTAGTTTTTTTATTATTATTATTATTTGTACATTATTTTAACAGTCAAAATTGTTCTTCAGTACTTGTTGGGGTGTGTCATCATATTTGTTAAATGTTTGAAAACCTTATCCTTTTATATTATTATTATGTAATCGATTTTTATCATTGTCGTGTCCGTTTTTGATGCTAGTTAAATTTATTTAGCTCGAAAATAATTTTTTAAAAAAACAAAAATTTACTTTTTGAAGATTAGAAACTTTATTTATCTGACTTTACTCTACAAGAATCTGAGCTGGAATGAATTTTAATAATCTATTTTACAAGATAATGCTAAATGCAAAGTTAACAGTTTACACCGTTTACGGTTTTATATTTAGATAGAATTAGCGTTTCTTCTTATATAACTCCTCCCTCCTTAGGCGAAAACAATACTGATATAGGGTTGTTTTCGGGTTGGTGGTTTTCTTCTGAGAAATTTTGGTAATTTTTGGATTTCTTCTTTCGGTACCATACGTAGATAATAGTAGATAGCAAGGCTATTACTATCGTTAGACTGGGCACATTCCAAATTATGGGGTGGATTTCTTGTGGAATTTGGGTGGATTTTGCTATCCTCTGTAGTTCTTGAATGGCTTTGAAGTTTATTGAATGTAATTTCAGAGGAAGGTTTTGGTAAATTGGATTTGATTTTGATGGACTCCATTCCATTTTTGGCAATATTTCCTTCTGTGTTTTCGTATAGGGAATTTTCAATTTTAATACTACATCCCTTGGGAATTTTGATAATTGTATTGACGTTGATTATGGCTATTTTCTTTCTCTCGCAGTTTATCCAGACTTTTATGGGAATTTTGGTAGGTAGTACTAGTAGGAATTTATTGTTGATTTGTTCTATTATTGGGTGATGAA